>CANXYC010298769.1:0-24881 GCA_948193065.1 Aleurites moluccanus | reverse complement strand
GTATGTATATGCATTCCTTTCTACTACATGTTCATATCTTACTGAGTTGAAGGCTCACTCATCTTCTGTGGATTTCAGGTGATAGTTTAGCTCGTGAGGGAGCTAGCAGAGAAGATCAAGCTTCTTGACTTATTCTCTCCAAGAAACTTCATTGTAATTATTCTTTTGAGATATCTTGTATAATTATTAATGGTATTGTGATATAATATATATTGGAGTATATTCTAGAGCTCCGTAGCTAGTCTTTTGGGAATAGTAGAATATTTTGATGTATGAATGTTATCCTATGGATACTCTTGTTCCTTTTTGATGAGAGATGTCTTCTTTTGATCATTAAGGAACAAGAGAAAGATATGGAATGATATAGAAGGATGCATTTGATTTCCTTTGATTATATGTATGAATATGAAAATTTTATGGTAAAAAGGTGATGTTATAATCTATTTGGCATTAATGAGAATTGTGATCTATGAGTTCTACGGGTTTACGGTGGCGTTAAGCCTACCCTTGCCCTAGGACCGCCGCACCATTGGAGTTGGGGTGTGACATTATTAAACATACATACCATAATTATATTTAATCTCTATATAACATCATACATCCATATATACAATCTATCTATATCCTTATACATATCCATGAAGCTACTAAAATAATTACACAACACAGAATTAAAATATTTACATTGATTAAAATACACTGTAGGATTCCACGGAGAAAGATATTTGGGAATCTGACTTCTACTTCTGCCCTGAAAAATATTAAACCACTAAAAAATGAGTATAAAAAATACTCAGTGAATCTAATATACATCATATCATCGGTAAAAAGTTGGGTAAACAATAAAATAACATATATCAATAATTGGTTAACAGGGTTGCACACCAAATTACATAAGAAAATAAATTAAATAGAAGCAATGGTTTGTAATCAATAAATAAGATATCAACAAACATATCATATGGATAAGACATATCAACAAACATGTCATATGGATAAGACATATATTGGGCCTTAACACATTTAATTATATATAATCACATATAATATACATAAGGCGGGCCAAGTCTTATGGTTAGGAAAAATAACCCTTCCTAGGTAGGGTCCATAATATATATTGTGCATAATACCGACGGTATTAACCCACTACCTTGTTGAAAAGATAACTCTGTCAAATCAACATATAATCCAACAATATGATAGAAACAAATCAATGAATATTAATAGGATTCAAATAACTCATCAATATTCAAATAGGTTTCAAATCAAACAATTGGTATTGTCAATCAATAACATATAATCAATGGAAGGTACATAATGAATATCAATGGATATAACAATCAACTATGGGTTGGATAACAAAGTAGGCATTCAAGGTCTTTTGGGTTGGCACAATTGGCTAGCCAATGTCACTGGCGATAATGGCATTAAAATGGTAGGCCTATGGGTTTTTAATTGAGGCATTTTATTGAACACTTGGTATGCAACTTTCATTAGGCAAATTAGTATGGTTTTGGTGCAACATCAATATTGCTCCAACATCAAACAATAAGCTCACAATAAGGACAATACAATAAGTAAATGGAATCCAATAAACAACAACACAAAAAGGATCAAATAAAGCTTGGAATTCAAAGGTAAACCAAGCAAAATTTCAAGGAATATGGCTTAAAGGGCATTCGGCCTAAATGGAAAAATTGAGGATGGTTTCCAAACTTTATTTTAATGTATTAGACCTGTTATATGATGCATATTAAACTCACCAAATGCTTCCAATTGTTTAGAAAAATTCTTTTCTACCAAAATCTTCAAATGAGGCAAAATAAGCAATCTTGTTCTTCTTTGTGTTCTACACCAAAACCAACATCAAATAAGCTTCCAATGGCTTCAATTAAACATATTCTAACTTAATTAGACATTAAGGATGACTAATCTAGGGTTTTATATCTTAAAATTCAATTTATGATTTGAAATTGGGGTTTTCTATCCATATGCATCAATTGGTGCAATCAATTGTCAAACCCATCTAATTCATCATCTATAATACCTAATTAACTTAAACAATCAAAGAAAACACCATGTTACCTCTTAGTGATGGAATTGTCGAAATCTCTAGGAAGAGAAATCTTGATTTCCTTTGATTCTTTAGGTGAGAAATGGTTAGAATTAGGTTAAACTAGGTTGAATTTTAGGTTTCCATTTATTTGTCTTCACAAAATTTGGCTTGAAAATGGTGGAGATGGGTGAAGAGTGGTTCAACCTTAACATGGAAGGAAGAAGAAGATGAGAAATGTGAGAAATTTTGGCTAAGGCATGGTATTTATAGTTATAACTTATTGAAATTAGATTTTCCACCCCAAAACTTTTAATATTTCTACTTTTGCCTCAAAACTTTTTGTAGCTTCTTCTATCAATTCTATTCAGTTTTAGATTCTAAAGTGGTAAGTGAAATAGCTTATTTTTAACTGTAATTTATCATCATACTGCTTTCGGAATAATTCTGAGTAGTGAACTGGATTTCTCAAAATACTCCTCAAGTTTTACTTATTTACGATTTTGCCACTATATTAATTTCCCATCATTTTTAAGACTTTTTTTTATACTTTCTTCATATAATTAACTATCATTATCCTTAATCTCTCATTATCCATGTAACTGAGAAAAATAGCTTTAAATTTCATACTATATTAATTTCTTAAATTTATTAACTATCGTCGGTGTTTTCGGTCCGATACTAAATAATACTTCTTAATAACTGTGACATAAATCTTGAGTTTTATAGATAGCCTTTGGTTAGTTGCTCCCCTTTTTTTATATGATTTTAAAAATTTATAAAAAATTCATTTTATGTCCAAAATTATAAATAGATAAACATTAAATTTCTTATAAAATATACTTTAATTTGATATATTAAATCTTGAAAATTAAACTTTTTTGGATTTATTAAAAATTAAATAAATATAAAAATTAATTTTCAAAAAATTCTTAAAAATTAATATTTAATTATCAAAAATATAAAATATAAAATTTTTATCCTCGCATTTAATTTTAACGTATATAAAATTAATTCTTAAAAATTAATATTTAATTATCAAAAATATAAAATATAAAATTTTTATGCTCACATTTAATTTTAACATATATAAATTTTTATAATATTCAAATTTTTAATAAAAAAATTTAGAGTGTTACATTCAATATAAGTTAGGACTAAGTCAATAAATCCTAAAATCTTATACTAAGTTTCAGGTCATGCTATGGACCTTGTGAACTTAATTACTAGATTTGTCTGATTATCTCAATTACTTAATTAAGCATTATAATTAAAAATCAAGATAATCTAAGTCCAATAGAGTAGTACTTCATTGTATGTGACTTTTTATATTCACGTCTAATTGACAATGAGTAGAGATAGCAAAATACCCCAATCCAGTAGAGATTTATCCTGTCCCACGCCAGTCAACGCGGGAAATCCCGTTTTGAATAGGAATGGTTAGTGGCGGAAGCGGAAAAAATCTAAAAACTTTTAGTGAGTATACAGGTTGGGGATGAGAATTATATGTCTCACCCCATAATCCACCCTGCTATATATATATTAAATTTAGAAAATTATTATTTTTTTTAGTATGGTTGAACTTGTACAAAAATAGTTATTAATTATTGATTATTAATTTTTTAAAAAAAATTGTAATTTATTATTTAATTGAGTATCTTAATAACTTAATAAAAATATTTAATTTTAAAAAGGAATAAAAATATAAAATATTTTGTTACGTAATTAAGTTATTAAATGATTATTTATAAAAGAAATTTAATAATAATTTATAAAAAAAATGATATTAGATTTAAATTTTTATTATATACATTGAGATATGGATGTTTGATAGTTTAATGGTTAATAAGCAAACTGATAACATTATTTTCTAAATAATTTTAATAAAATTTATTATAATTTATATGTGATAATCAATGTTTATTTTTTTTATTTAAATTTTAACAAGTCAATCAATGAATATCAATTTATATAGTATAATTTCATAATAAAAAAATTCTAATAAGTTTATATGAAAATCAAATTTTCTAATTATAGTAAAAAAATTATAATAAATTTATCAGAAAATCATATATTATTTAATTGAATATTTATTTTCTCTTATTAAGAATTTTTTAATTTTTTTATACTAAATACAACTCAAAAGAATAATGGAATAATAAAATATTTAAGATAAATCATTAATTTTTATATGAAAAAATATACCCCATGGGTCCCATGGAGACCCAAATACTCATAGAGATGGGATGAGATACCAAAATAATAAAATTTAAACCCGTTTGGGAATGAGGCTAGAATGGAATGAGTTTTTAACATATGAAAACGGGGAAGTGAATGGTGTAACTCACCCTGTTGTCATCCCTAGCAATAAGAAGTGATATTATCCATAATATTATGAGACAAACTTTCTCTACCTATTAGGAATCTTCATTCCTGATTAGTTCCAATAAGTCATGATTGACCCCTAGTATTGGATGCCAAGACTACCTAATTAGAAATGAATGTCAAGCTTATTATCGACATTTCATGCACTTGATCATGATACCATGCACTCGAATCCCTTCATTAGAATCTCGATTTAGTCTAGGGTCATTATTGATGTAAAACCCTAATATTAGTGGCGGAGGCAAGACCTTAGGGTTAGGGGGTATCCATATACATTATATTTTTTAATATAAAAATTAAAGAAATAAGTATATTAAAAAATTAATTTGATAAGACGTATAAACAGATAAATAATCTAATTTTTTATCCAATTTTAGTATAAATATATAAATTTCAAAAAATTGATAAATAGAAAATAAATAATCTAATTCTTAATCTAACCCCAAGTCATCTTATATTTAATATTCAAGAAAAAATCATTATTAAAATAGTAATATAAAAAATCTAATAAATTATATAGAAGAAAAAATATATATGAAATTTAACTTTATAATGAAAATCTAAACAAATTATAAAACTATTGCTTATCTATTACCAATTGTAGATGATTAAAGTTATAGAATGACTTGAATTAATTTAGTAAAAGATTAAGTTCACTTAAAATTTAAGAATGAATTTAATTGTAATTGAAAAATAAAGAAACAATAATAAAATGAGTAAAATGAAACTGTAAAAAAGAAGATGGAGTGATGGAACATGAGTTGAGAATGACAGGAAGACAAACAAAAAAAATAGTAATTGATGGATATGTTGGTTTGGTTTTATTTGATTTTTTTTTTTTTAATCATCACATGGTGTCAACGGCTGCAAACTACCTATTTATATTTATTTGTGAGTTTAGATAGTGAGCTTTTCTTTATATTTATGTGTCTTTAATTAATGAGTTGTACATTTATATTTGACAGTAGATTTAATTAATGAATATTATAAAATTAAATTTTTATGAGCTTAAGGAGAGCATTGAAATATATTTATAGAGTAAAAAATTAACATAATACAAATATATATAAAAAAAATATTTTTATAATCCATCATAGGGTTTAGGGGAAGTACCCAAATAAATTTAGGGGTAATAAATTGATATAATACTAATATATACATGGAATTTTTTAAATTGAGGGTGTGCACATTAAGTGGCTCTGCCACTACCTAATACCATGATCATATGTCAACATCTCAGTTTTCGATATAACAAATTTCAATTAGAAATCCATTCTAGTTAATCTATAATTGCCTCAACCAAAGGTTTATATGTCAAGAACAATCAGATGACATATGATCTTATCTTTATTTACTCGATGCAATAAATTCCATCTTGACTAATCATGTACCTTCATATATAATTATTAAGGCCAACACATGTCATATACTGGAGTGTGGTTAGCCCTATTATGTAAACAATAATAAACCTTAACCATCAATATACGAGATGTTTTTCCTCGTAAGTTGAAGGATTATATGCATAAATATGATTAGGAAGACAACTTATTTATAGGTAGTACCATGTTAGTCAATAACCTGCATCACAGTTTGAACACTCATCTAATAAGTGTCCACATATTGGTCTTAACATCCTAGTCAAATGTCTTGTGACTCACCATTTTCTTTTCATTAGTAACCCATACTAACTAGGAAAACAAATAGAAGGTGATGGTCTTTTCGAATCTAGTACGGCCCAAACAAAGAGTCCTAAATGGTTTAAAGCACTTGTACTAGAGTGAACTATCAGCTCATTCTCTATAACTAAGAGAAATTCATCTACCAAGTAGTTTAAGTACTATATTCTCAATTAAGAACTGTTTTCATAAGATAATCAATAAATGAGATATTGGAATAATCAATTATAGAATCACTGTGAACTATTACCTTATTCTCCACAACTAAAAATAATTCATCTAACAAATAGCTTAAGGACTATATTCTCGTTTATGAAATACTTTTATAAGAGAATACATAAATATTATATGGAAAGAATCGGTTACAGAATCAATATGCTAATATAACCCTAAGACATATTATGCTAACAATATTCTTAGGTTGCAAATATTAAAACTATAGTTTCATGAACTCTTCCAATAATTTTTTTTTTCTCATCTAAATAGAACAAATTTTTTTTTTCTTTTAATTTATCCATGTTGAATTTGGTCATAGACTCAAATATCTGTTAATGATCCAATAATTAATTAGATAATATATTTTAACATCGTATCAATTAAGGTAATTGAATATTAATAGATAAAATATCTTTATGAGTGTAAGAATGTCAAGAACTTCATATTGTAAATTGTGAATTCTTTTTATTCATATGATTGAATCGCGGCTTTGAATCCAAAATTTATTTTCGATAATATTTAAAAATCTACCTCCTAATTTTTCGTTTCTCTCATTTTTCTCCCCTTCCAATTATATGATGGGCTTCTAAAAATGAAAATAATAAAAAAATAATATATGAAAAATGAATAATAAAAAATAAAAAGTAAAACCTCAACGTGAATATATTTAAGTAATAAAAATCTGACAAAAACTGCTACATATTAATAAAATGGGAAGAAGCCCTAATCATTAAACTCCCCTAACATATATTATTCCTTACAAGCTTTGATTGTAAGAGACTTCTTGGTTGTTTTGTGGAAGATTTTAAAAATTAATTTGACTTAATTAAATTGAAAATATTATAATGAATTGAATTTTTTAATTTAAAATTATTTTAAAAATAAAAATAAATTTTAAATTTTAAATTAAATTGTTTATTCAAAAATTATTTTAAAAAAAAAAAAATTATTAATAAAAAACACTTACTTTAAGAGCATCAAAACAACCATTTATTATACTCTAACTACAAATAAATAAATAAATAGCAATTGTCAGGTAAATTAATTTTTAAATAGTGAATAAAAAAAGGATTACCTCGTAATTTGAACCCTTAAACCAATTAGAAAGCAAAACGTGTCCTCAAAAATCTGAAAAAATGATTTGGTTAAAATTAAAAAATGGAAAATGAATAAGAATGTGTGCATCAATGATTGATGGTAACGTTACTTCTTTTGTTTGAATAAATTAACAAATTATTTTATAAAATAAATTAATAAATTAATAATTTGTTTGCCGACATTGAGAGGTATCTCCTAATTGCAATTTACAAATTAAACTTATAATATTTGATCAAAATTTTAATTTACATGCAAAATAGGCTTTAAGCAAATGGGAAATAAAATACACATATAATATCTACAGCAACATCCCATACAAGAGAATGTAAGTTTTGCTTCAGCTTCTTGACAAATTTTTAATAATCAAATTTTTAAATTAAGTTTGAGTGAATTATTTGTAATTAATTTTTTATCACTTATATATGTATTAATATTTCTATATATTTTTAATATGAAATTTGTGACATTTAAATTATAAATTTGAATTTAAAAAAAAAATTCTTATTTGGATAATTAAGATTAAATGAATTTAAATTTAATTTAAATACTTACTAAAATTTAACACTTCAAAAATTAAATATTTTAAATAAGCTTTTTTATATAGTTATTTCAAATCTATTATATTTACTTTTAACTTAAAATTTTTATTTTTTTTTTAAATTTAAAATATAAAATATCGAAATCTTTATATTTTCCAAACAAAATATTTATAAATTCATATATTTTTAATTATAAATTTAAAATATGAAATTTAAAATTAAAATTTTAAATTTAAATTCATACATTTAAATCGAACGTTAATGAATTTGCTTTTTATTTTTAAGTTTAATGTAAATATAATAATAATGAAAATTTGAAAAGATAAGTTGTGGATTGTAAATCCTTAATTATAAGTTACTCATGAGTCAAATCTCAAGTTTCAATTTATAAAAAAAAATAACCAAAATTTGAAAACATATCATGTCTAATTTCAAAGAATTTTCTCTACATAATTATATATTTTTTATTGGTATACCGTTAAATTGGATTGAAGATTAAAATTTCATAGTGAAACATGGAATTTGGACAATTTTCTTATCTATATTAAATGATTAATTTGTATGTATAGCTAGGGTGATGTACAACTGTCTTAGAGCATTTAAAGGTGTCATTTATTTTAAAGAGTTTTTTATATAAATAAGAAGAATATTTTAATTAATTTTTAAATATGAAAAGTATAAATTTTTTTAAGTTCAATTGACAATTTAAATTTAAATTTTTAGTTTTGTTATTTTTTAAATAATATATGAAAGAATTAAATAGCATGCATAAAAAAAATATAAAATTTAAAATAAAGATTAAAATTAATTCTCTAAAGAGTAAAATTCACTATTTATTTTAAATTTAAATAATAATAAATTCATTGAAATCTTAATTGATACTAGCTATTTATTATAATAAAGAGTTTAGGACATATGAAGAGTTTATTGGATATGTTGTCGGAAAATTTTTATTTATACTGAATGTAAATATTAATTAAATAAGATAAAAATATCTGTTAAGTGAAAAAAAAAAGATAAAATAATCATATTAATTAAAATATCTTATCACTTATTAATTAAATATATGCAATAAATTTTTATATTCAATATAAATAATAATTTTCTGCTTATAGACATGTTTATATATATATATATTTTTTAGGAGGAAGTCTTATGTATAGCATAGGCATGTTAGTATTAGGTTATTTAATAATAAGTAGACAATTAATTAAGTAGTTTTGTTGGAAAGATTGAGAAGAAAGAGATAAAATGGTGGGCGGTGTGATAAAACAGTAAAAGTTGGTGGGTTTAATTAGAATTTAGATATTATCTTAATCTGACCTTATTATTAGTATTACTACTTTTTTTGGGTTCGTGCATGTATGTCTTATTAATTGGTATTTTTTTTACCAACTGCCAACCTTCAAATACAGTAATTTACTTTTTCATACACCTTTTTTTTTTTAGCTTAATCTTTGTCCTTTGAAACAACAAAACCCAACTTATACTCCTTGTCGTTGAATATGCATATATTTAATAAAAAATACTAAAAAAATCAACATCTTGTTTTAAATTAAATAAATATAAAAATTAATTTTTTAAATGAAATTCTTAATCATATTTGATATTTTAACATTTTAATAGTTAAAATTATAAAATTATTAAAAAAATAATACTAGCTTGATAATAGTTTAATTGTGGACAGAGGAGGCAGAACTAAACTTCTAGATTTGGAGGCTAAAAATAGTCAAGAAAAAAATTTAAGTTATAAGATTAATATAAAAAATTATAAAATTTTTAATATTATTATTATATTATAAAATATTTATTTATAAATATAATAATATATTGATAACAAATAAAATCTTACAAAATTAAAGTAAATCTATATATATTTTATAGAAAAATTATGAAATATACATAGAACAAATAAAATTTTAAAATTTAGAGGGGTTAATATATATATATTTTAATAATATTTAGTCTAAAATAAAAAATTTTAAAATTTAGGGATCAATGTAATATATTTTTAAAAATATATGAATATAAAAATTAAGTTTAAGAAATCTGGGAGGTTACCGCTCTTGATTGGACAGATAAACAATTGAAATTATTGTAGATCTAAAATTCTTATAAAATAGTGAATTTTTAAATGAATTCTTATAAAATGATATGAATTCATTTGTTCAACATAAACTCTAAACAAAGTATAAATAATTAGTTTATATTTTTCACAGGTTGCATGTAAAATTAATATTAAGAAAATGAAGGATAATTTTTTTTTTAAGAAAAAATATATTAATATTTGAATTAAAATATTTAAATTGATTAAAGCTCAAATTATAACCTTTTAAATGAATAAAAAGACAAGAAAGAAGAAAAGGACAGTTCTAAACTAAGTTCTTTTAACCTTGCAGCCTCTCTCTCTCTCTCTCTCTCTCTTCCACATGCCAATCGACATGAACTATTGAAAAAACAAAACAAAAAACTATTAGCAGTATGTTCAAACAGATAAGAGGACAAGAATTTTCCATCAACGGTTTAAATCGAACTAAATTGTTTGAATCGTATATGTACAGTTAGAATAGTTTGATTATTATTATAAGTTCAATTTGTTTGAATTTTTTTCCTTTTCCAAATTGTTATTATCTGTTGGATTTGAGTATATTTTTTAATAAAAATAAACTCAACTCTGCACATTTGCAAATAATTTATGTAGAAAATCAATATTTAGAGTTGTTCAGTCTCACTTGGATGTTCTTTAAGCATCATAAATGAAAATTATTTTTGTCAATCAGTAGTAGTTAGCTTTGCTTTTCAAATAATACAATAGTCAATCCATTTGTAATGATAATGGTTTACAAATTAGCTATTTGTAGGTTAAATTTAAAAGTGTAATTTTTTTTATCTCGAAAATATTTTTTATTATAATTAGACATGTTCGTGTGTCATATTTGAATTTAAAAAAATATTAAATTTTATAAATGTCTAATCTGTTTGACTCATAATTTTTTCACTAATTATAATGCGATTTGATTCATAATCATGTCTAATTATAATGAACAAAGCCGGTATTGAGAAAAGTATCCCACATCGGATAACGATAAAATAAATAAAGAATTTATAAGTGAGTGGGTGTTGAATTAGCACAAGCTAATTGGTTTTGTGCAAGTGAGTTCCAACACTTGCCCATTTATAAGTTCACTTATGTATAAGCCCATGGACTTTAATATGGTAACAGTCTAAGATCCTGGAATCCATGTTCGAGCCCCCGTTATAGTTGTTGGACTGATGATGATCTAGTTCGAGCTGAAACTGAAGAAGAGATATCAGCCAGTCCATTTGTGAGCAAGTGTCAACCGGTTTGTTGATATTAGGTCATGGGCCAAAACCCGGTTGCACTTAAGGGGGTGTATTGAAAACCCGGTTGCACTTAAGGGGGTGTATTGGGAAAAGTATCCCACATCGAATAGCGATAAAATAAATAAAGAACTTATAAGTAAGTGGGTGTTAGGCACAAGCCAATTGGTTTTGTGCAAGTGAGTTCCAATACTTGCCCATTTATAAGTTCACCTATATATGGGCCAATGAATTTTAATAAACGGATGCATAATGAACAAAAGCGGATGCATGAAGTGACAAAGAGTATGTACCAATTAATATTTGAAAATTTTTTCCGAATAAATTACAATTTAATTTTTAAAATTTAATAAAATTAATAAAATGGTATTTTTATTTTGAAAAATTAAATTTTTAATTCTTGATAAAATATTATTTAATTTTATTTTTATTCATTTTTTTTTTATTTTTCCTTCATTTTACTTTGTTTTCTTTCTAATTTTTTTTCAATTTTTTTTAATTTTATTTTTTCCCTTTTTAATGATATTGCAATAACTTTTGAGTATTTATAATTTATTTATAATTAAAATATATGTATAATATTTTTAGTATTTTTATATTTTTTAAATAAATTTATTTTATTATTATAATATCAATTTTTTAATTTTTTTTTTTGTGTCTAATCGCTGAATGTGAATTGTATTTTATCTTTCTAAAATTTATCCGTGCACACCTGATAAGACAAAAATTCTCATCTCATTGTTATTTCTATTATAAAAATATAACTATATATATAACTTGAATAAGATAAGATCATGATGATGAGACTCTAATTCAAATAATAAAAACTGATTCTGAGTTCAAGTATTTTCAATTCTCCAGTAAGAAATATATAATTTTAATATGTTTTTGATATATTTTTTTATATTTTACTTTGATTTGAGTTTGATTCGGATTTAATTCATGTTGAATCGGTGATTTGACTCGTCCTCATAAGAGTTTATAGTATCATATTCAGTTAAACCTAACCTGGACCTAGTCTCGTACAGGTCAGATCGAACGATCCGCAACCGGGTCGGTTTCAACACAAGTTCGGGTCGGTTCAATCCGGTTAACAGGTCTTAGACGAGTTGGGTTAATGGGCCTAATGTAAGAAGTGATCAGGAAAGCCTACCCAGACAAATTTGAAATACTTAAATGAAATAATTAATAATTTTAAAATAATTCTGGATCTACAGGCACCATCATTTCACATTAGACCCAAACAACTTCTAACAACTACCTGAGAAAGAAGTTAAAATAATAATACTAATAATGATAAATAAATAAAATAAAATCTGTTTTATAATAATCAATCATAATTAGAAAAATTATTAGAAAGTGTTTAGATATAAAATTATAAAATTTAATTACGGTTTAAAAATATAGGCATTAATAATTGTAAAATTATTATCCAAATCGCTAAAATCTGATAGCAAATAGAAATTATTATTATCGATTAAAATTTTTACTAACTGAAAAAAATATTTTTATTTTAAATCAGTAATTATCAATCATTCATTTAAATATTTTTTAAATAAAATATATTTATTTTATCTATATAAAAGTGAATTCATATAAATATATTATAAAATTATTTAATAAGACATGAATATATTTTTCGTAGTCATATTAAAATGAATTTATATGTGATTAAAATAATTTTATATTTATTTTATTTAAATAAAAGAAATACATTTATATTTTATTTAATAATTTTTTAAATGTATTTTAACTTTAATTATATAAAAAGCTCTTATTTAAACAGATCATGATTTCATTCTATTTAATAATTTATCTCTTAATTAATCAAGTATTAGAGGAGATTAGAAAGATCCATTTCACCTTAATCATTGATGAGCAACATCATATGACAACAAAAACAGTGCCAGTGTTTTGTGCCAACAAAAAGCCACAGACAATCAGCTTCCACTGGGTTTTTCCTTTTAATATATGTTTTTAACTTTTATGCTTATGGAATCACATGAAGATATAGAATTTATATTCCATAAAAATGCAATTACAGAACATATATATATATATATATATATATATATATATATATATATATATATATATATATATATATTTGTTATTAAACTATAATAAACATATATTTTTAATCTAATTAAATATAAATTCTCTCATAAGAATATAGATTTCATATATCAAATAGAGTTCTTCTAACAACCATTTAATTATAATAATGATTATCAAAAGATGATTTTAAATAAGAAAGAAATTTAAAGTTATTTTATTTATATATAATTTTTTTAGTCAATTAAGTATGTAATATAAATTTTCCTAATAAAAATATATTTTTTTATTAATATAATTTTTTATTTGTTAATAAAAATTAAAATTTAATATAATAAATTAATTCTTCGTATTATAAGAGTGTTTGATAATTCAATTGAAAAATTTAAAATCATATTTTATAAAAAAATATTGAATTTTTCAATTAATTAAATTTTTAATATTTAATAATAAATTAAAATTGAATTTAAAACATTTCAATTGAATTTTTTTATAAGTAGTAAATTAATATTTATTTTTAATAATTTTTTTTTAATTCCATTTTAATAAACTATAAATTTAACAATAAAATTTAATTTTAACTATTGTATTGCTAAACATTCACATAATATAAAATATTAGAAAATCCAACTCTAACCCCATTTTGTACGTAAAATATTTTGAATGTGTTGTGTAAATACTAATAATAATGATAGGAAAAAAAAATTGGTTGTCACTCGGACTTCGGAGTCAGGAGGAGACACTAAGCTAATTTGACGTTCAAGGCCCGGCATTAGCACCGTCTTCTGCGGAGTTCTAGGCACCACTTTTGTAATATAATAATATAAAGTCATTACTACGGTAATATAAATATTAGAATAAATTATTATATATATATATATTCATAATATGTTATATAATTAGGATTAATTATTATAAAATTCTTATATTTTGATCAATTATATTCAAAAGTCTTAGTGTTTTTAAAATTATATTAAAAGTCACTATATTTTGACTCCGTTAAAATTCGAGTTCATTCTGTTAAAAAATTTATTAAAATTATGTAAAAAGTTTAAAATATCCATCATTTTTAATCTAATTTTTACTTAAATGCAATTAGTTTCAACTAAACGAAAATTTTCATTTTCATCACTACCACCACATCACCACCAGCAGACCCTACCTTTTGCACCTTTACTATACACAATTAGATTTAACTTCCATTTCTCTCTTTCACTCCTCATCATTATCATCGTCGCTTCACCCAAACCTCCATTCAACGATTCACTGAAACCTCTGCTCCTCTCTTCCACCACGAATCTAAAGCTTGTCTACCCCATGCTAATTCAAGTGAACAAGCATTATCGAATCTAAAGCAGTATTACTTTCAACTAAACCAAAGTTTTCATTTTCATCACTACCACCACACCACCACCAACACACCCTACCTTTCGCACCTCTGCTGTACATAATCAGATCTAACATCCATTTCTCTCTTTCACTCCTCATCTGTAATACCCAGTGCTTGGAACACTAGAATAGATATGTGTTCGTTCATATTTGTTTGATGAATGTTAATATGTGTATGTTTATATGTACATGGTAGATAATCTAAAATGTTATGTTGAGTATAGATTACTCCTAGAATGATTATATGTTGAGACATGATGAGTTATGACTGATTTTGAGGTGTTAGCATGTGTATGTATAAGTTGATTGAGTTTGGACAAGTTAGAATAAAGAAAATATGAGAATTTTTCACCATCAGTTATTCATGGGGGTGAATATATATTTCACCACCATGAAGATCCCTTTCACCAACATGAAGATGTTTTTCACCACCATGAAGATGAAAGATATTTCACTCCCGTAAGAATATTTTCTGCGTAATTTTTTATTTCCCTAAGAAATTGACTTTCACGGGCATGAATGCTCAATTCACGGGAGTAAAGCCTCGGGTCTATATAAGCAGGAGCCCGTTTCTTTCATTTTTAACTCACTCATTTCGTCTTTCTTCCTCTCTTTCTTCATAATACACTTTACTCACCCATAAATTCATTAAATTCTCTTCTCAAACACTTATTTCATCTCCATTAACACAAGAATCAAGAATCAAACCTTTGAAAACTTTAAGAATCCAAATTTCTCAAGAATCTCCATTATAGGGTTTCAATGTAATTTTCTCAAAACTCATTTCTAAGTTCAAGTTAAGTTAATCTATGGCTAGAATAGATGATTATAAGTCATGTATAGATGTTTATGAGTCTTAAATAACATTTACTATGAATTACATGAAATATCTAAGGATTTAGGATTTTGGGTGAATAATAATTATTCATCCCAATTTTTAATGTTATTCTAAGAGATGTTAAAATGTATGTTAGGAAGCATAATAGGACTTCTCAAGATGATTAAATTATAAAAACTACAACTATATAATCACGAATGATAGAAACCCTAATTTATGGATATTGAAATTTTGATTTAGGAATGGAAAGCACAAGAGATTAAGGAATAATTCGTACTTCTCATATGATAAGAGATAATATTTTGCAAAGAATTGCTTTGAGGTAAGTATGAACTATGTTATGTATGCTACTTTTATAAGTTTATGCTTGTTACTTCTTCCTTTCTATATATGCTTTATTAAACCCATTGTTGAAGAACCAAAGTAATAAATCCGTAATTGTAAACTATAAATTATTGAGACTTCCTAAATAAACCAATTGAATGAATGACTTGGTTGTTGTTTTCTTGGACCAAGATCATTATATACCTATTTGTGTGATGAAAGAACTATATGTAAATATGTGATGATGGTCTTGTGACCACTATGTTTCTTGATAATATGTCCAAGCTATATAACCCATGACTCACATGTAAATATAATGTTATTCCCAATGAGAGTTAATTCATTGGTCCAATGTGCACATTGGGAACCCAGTTGACAGGGTTTTTATCAGTGTCCCTCCTAGTTGGAGACGAAAAACACTAGGCATGCGTCTTACGCAAGCACATGAGACGTTGAGGTGACAAGGTGCACCGATACGCTATGATATGATTTGTTCTGAGTTCTATTTCATGATATGATTTATAGTGCCATTCTTTATGGGTACTCATATGTAAAGGAAACCATGATTGTTCATGTTATGATTTCTTATACAATCATTTTGATAATCTCTTTTCTTATGATATTCCAAAAGTATATTGACTATATGTTCAAGTTCATACTTATCCTCTAAATCTTTATGATACTTATAAGTATTAGTGTAGTTTATATTTTACTGAGTTGAAAGCTCACTCCTCTTTTGTAGAATTTAGGTGATAGTGTAGCTTGAGAGGGAGCTAACTTAGAAGACAGAGTTTCTTGATTCATTTCTCCAAGAAGACTTTATGTAATTCTTTTGATATATATTATTTTATATTATGGTATTTATATGTATGAGGAGTATATTCTAGAGCTCCATATTTAGTTGTTGAGGATGATATTATTTTAATGTCTGAATTGATACATTGTGGGTTGCCCTTGTCCCTTATTGATATGGGATGTATCTTTTGATCGATAAGAAATAAGAGAAAATTATATGATAATATATGGAAATGCATGAATGATAATTATATTATTCATAGAATTGAATATTTATGATGATAACCTTGTATGGTGTGGATATTTGTTATGTATGAGATTTAGGATATAAGTGTTCTACGGGTTTATGGTGACCTTAAGCCTACCCTTACCCTAGGACCGTTGCTCCACTACAGTTGGGGTGTGACATCATCGTCGCTTCATCCAAACCTCCATTCAACGATTCACTGAAGCCTCTGCTCCTCTCTTCCACCACGAATTTGACGCTTGTCTGCCACATGTCAATTCAAGTGAATAAGCATTATTGAATCCAAAGCAATGTAACAAACAAAGCCTAAATATCTGATCGAAAGGATTAGATTATTGCCAATTTGCCACGATTCTTTTTCTTCTTGATTTCACCTTATCAATCGCCTTCCCCGAAACCCCTGCAATCCAACACTCAACCTTTCTCCAATGCCTGCCAATCTCACTTTTAAATCCAAAATCTATTTCTTTGAATTAGATTTCTTATAAATGTAAAAGACAATCCATCGAGTATTTGGCATCTCCTTTTCTTCTTCCTTCTCTCCAATTCCTTTCCAGTTCCATCTCAAAACCCCCAAATTTTCTCAAAATCTTTGTGTGTTTTGTTGTAGCTGTAGACCCCTCCATAACTTCCTCAGAACAGTCCTCAAAGAGCTTGCAGAGTGTAAGAAAACCACTTCTCCAAAGAAAAAAGTGTCCCTAAAAAGATTTATACTTAGACCCCCACTCGATGACAAGAAACTCGCCCATAGATTCTTAAATAGCCCCCAGTTATCCCTCAAGCAATTCCCTTTATTGAGTTCTTTCTTACCCTTTTCGCATCTGAACAATGCCGATAAAACTTGGATTGATGGGTACTTGCTTAAGGCCAAGCAAGCTTTGGGGTATCCTTTGGAGCATCAACTAGTTTTGGAGATGATAATCCTACGAAGCAATTTGATACTTTGTTGTATTTGACGTTTCAACATCCTAGTTGCGAGAGGTCTAACACTAGGCATGTTAGGTCTGGGCACTCAAGGTTCTGGTTTTTGGGGCAGTATGTGTTGGAATTAATTTTCAGTGAATATTTTTTGTAGAGGCATCCAAGAGAATCTCCAGCGCCATTGAGAGAGAAGGTTTTAATTTTGATTGGAAAGAGGAATTTATCTAAGTGAATTAAAGCGAAGAGTTTGCAGAATTTGATTTTCCCTTTTGATGATATGGATAAACACAGGGACTGATGATTCGACTGCTTTGAGTTTGGGTATGGAGATTTTTGTGTTAGAGGGTTTAATGAAGAGGAAATAAATGATATGTGGTTATGGGTGGGTAAATAATAGGGGTATTTTAGATTTTTAATACATATTTTAGTTAAAAATTGATTTTTGGATTTTGACTAACAAAAAATAAGGAAAAAAAGGACGGAAGAACCTTATAATATAACGAAATAAAAATATAAAAATTTTTTAATATAATTTTAAAATTATATAAATTTTTTAATATAATTAACTAAAATGGAGAGATATAAAAATAATTAACTCTTATATATCATTATAATTATTAAATATCATATGGAAAGATATTTTAACTTAATAGAGATGAAAAAATAAATTTAAATATTTAAACATATAAAGGTGAAATTTAAATTAAATTATTATAATATATTCGATTTAGATATATTTATATCATTTAAAATAATATAATTTTATAAATAAAAATTAAAGTGTCAAAATAAATAAAATGATTAAAAATATTAATTTTATAATAATAGAAATTAAAATGTATTTAATTATATTAAATTTTAAGGATATTAAAGTAATTTATTTTAAATATTATTTTATTTTTATATTTGTTATTATAAAAGGTCAAACAGACATTTCCATGCTTTATCTTTCCAGGTTCCTCTCCACTTTCCTCCTCATTTTTTATTTTCCTCTCTCTCTCTCTCTCTCTCTCTCTTTTCTTTTCTCTCTCAAGCTCACAAATCTTTTTTTGTTTTTAATTTTTTTTTCCAAAAAAAATTATCAATTGAGTGACATAGAAGAACTCCACCATCATCATTACCTGTCCTTTACTTTCAACTTTGCTTCCTTATATGTCCTAAAACAAGACACCCTAGTAGTACAACACTACTCCATATATTTTTATTTTTCTTTTCTTTTCTTTATCTCCAAACCCAAAACAAAACTTTTCCATTACTTTCTTTTCTTTCTTGATTCGTGGTTCTGACTTCAATTCTCCATCTGGGTCCCCAGCTTTTCTTAGATTCATTTCTCAATTCTTATGGAAAAAGATAAGATTTTTATGAGTGAAGAAGCCAACAAAACAACAAAAACAACTATACCCATTTGGAATTCTTGCAATTTTGGAATGGGAATCCAATCCAACAAGCTGAATTGTGGCTCAGAACAAATACCCAATTGTTTTTTTAATCCAAATTGGGATAACTCAATGGATCAGAGCGATCTCTTTGAGTCTGCTTTGAGTTCCATTGTCTCATCTCCTACTAGTGTTGGTGATGGTGACGCTGTTATGATTAGAGAACTTATTGGAAGATTAGGAAGCATTTGTAATTCTGGGGAGATCTCTCCTCCACAATCTTATATTAACAACAATAATAATAGTACTAATACTTCTTGTTATAGTACTCCATTGAATTCTCCTCCTAAACTTAATATTTCTTCAATTATGGACTCACAGATCAGTGGGAATTTCCCAATTCTTGGAAACCATCAAAATTTAGCTCCATTTCC
Source organism: Aleurites moluccanus (assembly GCA_948193065.1). NCBI lineage: Eukaryota > Viridiplantae > Streptophyta > Magnoliopsida > Malpighiales > Euphorbiaceae > Aleurites > Aleurites moluccanus. The sequence goes on along the minus strand of CANXYC010298769.1, from coordinate 5,193 downwards.
AACTGACCCTGGATTTGCAGAGAGAGCTGCAAGGTTTTCTTGCTTTGGAATTGGCTTAAATGAGCAATTGGGACTGAATGAATCAGAAGTATCTCATAGATTGATTCCTAGAGTTGAACAACCCAGCGGTAAGGTCTCAATGAAGCCCGTTGGATCTCAAGTGAATATCAATGTAGATGGCAATTCAAATTCTGATAAGAAATTCAGTAGATTATCAAGGTCCTCAACACCAGAAAATGCAGAATTTCGAGATTCTATAGAGGAATCTTCTTTGTCTGAGCAGATCCCAGGTGGGGAATTGAATATGAAAGCCCAGAATAATAATAATGATTCCAGTTCAAGGAAAAGGAAAGCAATACTCCGGGGAAAAGCCAAAGGAACTCCCTCTTCATCTCCCTCTGTTTCTGAGGCCAAGGTAAGAAAAAAAATGGGAATTTTGTTAAGTGTTTCTGTTGGAGAAGCAATTGAAGCTAAATTTGTCTGTGACTTTTCAGGTTGTTGCAGAGAAAGACGAATCCAATGCGAAAAGAAGCAAATCAGAGGAAACTAATGGGAAAGAGAAGGCTAAAGAGGAACAAAATGAGAATCAGAAACAGAATAATCATAATAATAAGGATAATTCAAAGCCACCAGAACCACCAAAGGACTATATCCATGTAAGAGCCAGAAGAGGTCAGGCTACTGATAGCCACAGCCTAGCTGAAAGAGTAAGGATTTTGGTATTGATCAATTCTACATTTTGTTTGATTTGCATTTGCATTTCCTAAAAATGGTTGAATTTTGTTTGTGTAATATTAGGTTCGGCGAGAGAAAATTAGTGAAAGAATGAAATTCCTTCAAGATCTTGTTCCTGGTTGCAATAAGGTAAACGGTAAAGCAGTTATGCTTGATGAGATCATCAACTATGTGCAGTCATTGCAACGCCAGGTTGAGGTATAGTAAAACATTTCTCAATTTTAATATTAGTGGAATTGGAATTGAAATTGGAATTGGAATTGAAATTCTATTGATTGATGTTATGGCAGTTTCTGTCAATGAAGTTGGCAACTGTGAATCCAAGAATGGATTTTAACATGGAAGCTATTTTGTCAAAGGATGTAAGTTGGATCTTTTCTTTTTGTTGTTGCGAGAAATTTTTATCATTTAGAATAACATATTTAGATTGAGTTCATACCAACAAGATGATATATAATGCAGATTTTTCAATCGCGAGGATCTATGCATGGTGTTTATCCATTGGATTCATCAGCATCTTTAGCATTTCCTTATGGTTATCAGTCCCAACAAGGGTCACCCCTATCCAGTGCCAATGCCATTTCTAGTAGCACACAAACACACTTCTCAATGAACCCTTTAAATGATGTATTGCGGCGAAACCAAAGTATGCAGTTGCCACCACTTGATGGATTTGGCGATGCAGCTCGCCAGGTAATTGAGAAAAAGGAAAATGATTGTGTTTGAGAATTTGAATTGCCTGTAAGTGCTTGAATTGCATAATCTCATTGCAAATTTGTTGCTTGCACTTTTGTTTTCAGGTTTCCACTTTCTGGGAGGATGACCTCCAGAGTGTTGTGCAGATGGGTTTTGGCCAGAATCAGCAGCAGGCATTTCCTGGTGAGTATAACATTTTTCTTGTTATTCTAGTAGTAGACAAGAATTTTGAAGTTCAATAAAATTTTTGTATTGTTTGGTGCAGGAGGGTCAATACCTGGAGCTCAGATGAAAGTTGAGCTATGAGATCATTAATCAGCAATAAAAAAAAAAGTCCTTTCTGTATATACATCCAACTTCACTCTCTTTAGCTTTGAAGAAAGAGTAGATTTAATTTATCTCTATGTAATTCATGCAACTAATTCTTTGGAGAAATTCTTATTATAAAGAACCACAGCTAAGCTAATTGCAATTTGCAACCAGTCTTTGTAACAATATTTCTACAAAAACACCACATTTAAATTTGTAACATGGCAAAACAAGTGTTCAAGGGTTGAGATAATTATATTATTATTATAATAATTATTAATTATTATTATTTTTCTATGATCTTCCTAGTCTTACTCTATTCTTGTGTTTATTATTATCACCAATTCATTGAAAACACTTGTACATTCCATTACCTTCAACTAATACTTTTAATTCAAGTTGTATGAGCTTGTGGCCCAGGTGATTTATGTCATTCCAGGAAAAAAAAAAAAATCTTAATAATTTATGAATTTTTTTTTATCTAATCCGCTTAAATCATTTTTTTTATATAGAAATTTTTTTAACTTATTTAAAATTATTTTTTTAATTTTATCTTTGATATTTTATATGTAATTTTGATTGAGTTTAAAAGAAAAGTCATTGAACATTATAAAAAAATAAATACTGAATTACTGAATTAATTTAATAACACTTAATTAAATTTTAAAAAAATTATTAAAATTTAAATTTTTAATATATTAAATCACATATACTCAATCATTGAATTAACCCAATCACGCTCCCTTTCTCATCATCTTTTAACTACTAACTGATAACAGTAAATTGTTAAGAAAAACAAAAGGGAAACAGAAACAGTTAAATGAAAATGATAGCTCTTAACATTGCTTTCAAAAATAGCTGGAAAATATTTGATGGGTGGGGCCATGTAATTTACATGATAATGATATTTATGATTATGTAAATTACATAAAATCGCGTGACTTACGGGAAAATTAGATTCTTACTTGTAACCAGCTGTCAAGTGGGGACAAATTGTCTCTTAAGTCTAACTTATGATTAACAGTGATTTATTTGTTATTTTTGTGTAATTTTTAGCTGGATTCCATTTCACTCTCCACCAAATTCACACCAAATTTTAACTTTTTCTCTCTGTTTTTTGCTTCATTTTTTCTTTTTTTGAATAACAACACTCGAAACTTTTAGCTTATATATGCGTGCAGTAACTACCATCAATTTACTTTATAGTAAAAAAATTAAAATAATTTGTCAATCACATTGTTTTCTATAAAAGGTTTGAAGTTGGAATTCTGTGTGTTTTTTTTATTAATTGAATTTCGTTGTAAAATTAAATGTCTAATTCACATGCTTTTGAATGACATTGTTTAAAATTGCAAGTCCGAGTGCTACTTTTTTTATTAATTGAATTTCGAATTAATATGAAATGCTCTTATATTTACTAATTTACATTATAATAGGAATAAAACAACTAATTTGACCCAAGATAAGATAGGTTGATTTAAGAAATTATTTGCCCAGGTGTTTTAGGATGCTTGTCCCAACCCAGGATTTACTTGGCAAGTTACCAGTTCGTCATCAAGCATTCGTCTTCACTCCTCATAGACTATCCTCATAAAGTTTAAACACATTGCAATTCGACTATTTTTATGTGAAACAAAGGAATTATTTTTCATCCATGCTTTTTGATTCAACTTGTTTAGAGGTTATTGAGTAGGACATTATAATATTTGTTACCTATTGATATATAAGACAAAACACCTCAGGATTAAGCATATTCAAAATAGTGCATTCCAATAATGGTGGCTAAATATATATATGGGACCAAACAAGATGACATAGGAGAGACTATCTGTCCTATTGTCATATTGCTACCCCATCTCTAAATGCGGTCATTTGCTTAACTACTCTAATTCAATGGTGTAATCAAATGAATATAAAAGGAGATTTCTAATTCAATGGTGTAATCAAATGAATATAAAAGGAGATTTATCATCGTTAAATAGCTAATTCTATATCTTCTCATCTCATATTTCTCTAAAAACCAACAATGAAGTCTATCATCTTCCTCAAGATTCCTTATCTCCATTGCTACTAACTTAAGCATTGAGCTTAACTTTTTAATACTATTTACTCATCTTCACTATAATAAACTATCGAAATAACGACGAATTTTATCGACGAAAATTACTTTGTCGGTGTATTCCATTGAAATTGAAATTGAAAAGACTATTTAATAACATAAAGTCATCGTTACTTATTGATGAAAATTAATTGTATGTGAATTATGGAGGGAAGATATTGCTCGAACAATTATCAACGGAGTAGAGACTAATTACCAACAAAATTTTTTATTGACAAAGTTTTGTTGCCAACAAATTATATACAGAGGAGAGACAAAATGTTGGTACTTAAGTTTAGGATTGTCGACGGCCATTAAGACTCGTGGCATTATAAAGTCAGTTGGTATTTGGTTAGTAAAGTATTTGCCGACGATTTTTATTCTATTGGAAAATGAAAAACTATAAATAGCGGTATGTTATTCTTCTGCGTCTTTTTGCTTCCCCCATCTATGTTCTCTCTATCTCTCATTCTCTCTCTCTCTCTAACTCTATCTCTCCCTCTCTATCTCCGTTCGCCATTCTTTTCGTCGTCGGCGTAGTTTGCTATGACTGTTCTCTTGATTAGGTTTGTTAATTTCTTTTTTTTTTTTTTCTCCATGCTCCATTTTTCTTCCGGTTTTGTTGTGGTTTTATAGAATCCATGCTCCATTCTCCATTTTTTTTCATATGGATTTCATTTATTTTATTTTATTTAGTTGTAATGGGTTTAATTTTTTAGTATATTATAAAAACCTTAGAAACAAATAAAGTAAATAGAGACAAAAATGAAAAGTTTGTCTAACCTTTCATATTTTAGAGATAACTGTCAATGTACTTCCATATCCAAGATTTAGTGCTTTAACAAGCCATTCAAAAAATCTTCTCTAATTCTTCATAGTTTCTTTATTTATCATTGTCCATGCAATGGGTTACATTTGATCATCTGCATCCTTATCCACCACTACTAAGAGTTGTCCTTGACACACCCTTTTTAAAAAGCACCCATCTAGACCTATAATAGGTCTATACCCTTTCATCCAACCTTGTTTCAATGCATTGAAAAAAAATAAACATCCTCCTCAATATCCTTTTCCCTTCTTTTAAACTCTCTTTATATTAATTTATTTTTGCCTAACTACCTAGATTGCTTCTTTTTAAGATTGGAGCATAAGTGTAACACCCATCATTTCTCCTAAACATTCTTTGTGTACATTTTGAGTATAAATTTATTTTTTTATTGGCTCAACTAATTAATTTTTGAAATAAGTATAAATATTTACTTATTAATTACTTATGATAATGATAGAAAATGAGTATGGAAATTTTGTGAGAAATATTGGTTGAGTTATTGAAATTGCGTGAGAAAATGCTAAGT
>CANXYC010298759.1:0-14475 GCA_948193065.1 Aleurites moluccanus | reverse complement strand
AAATGACTTGATCAATTTTTCTTGGATCAAGATCATATGATTATTGTTTATTAAACCCGATTGAATGATGTTATATGGATGATGGTCTTGCGACCAATATGTTTCCTATGAGATTGAAACCCCATGACCCATGGATAGAACGCTCTTCCCAATGAGAGTAAATTCATTGGTCCATTGTGCACTTTGGAAACTCAGCTGGTAGAGTTCTGTACCACCTAGAGGGGACCAGAAGCTCTAGGCGCATGCCTGGCCAAGCATGTGTGCACGTTGAGGTAGCAATGCTACCGATACGTATGTATGATATGTGATCAGTTCTTCCAGATGATGTTTGATAATGCCATTCCTTGTGGGCATTCCATGTTCTAAAGATGAACCCATGATTTGACTTTGATATGATTTAACATAGCCGATTTATTATGAGAACTATATTTCTTCCAAGTAAAAACCTATGACTTACTTCATGCCTATATGTATAATTATTGTTCATGACCATGATTCAACATTCAGTTCTTATAATATTAATGTTCATATCTTACTGAGTTGAAGGCTCACTCCTCTTTTATGGATTTCATGTGATAGTTTAGCTTATGAGGGAGCTAGCAGAGAAGATCAAGCTTCTTGACTTTTTCATTCCAAGAAGCTTCCATTGTAATTCTTTTGATATATAATTATGTATATTCGTTGAAGGGTATTATGACACAATATGTAATGGGAGTATACTCTAGAGCTCCGTAGTTAGTCATTAGAGGATGGTAGTATTTTGATGTATGAATTGATATCTTGTGGGAAATCTTATTCCTTAGTGATGTGAGATGCATCTTTTGATCAGTAAGGAACAAGAGAATATTATTATGAAATGATATAGTAAAGAAAAGAATTATGAATATGTTATAGCATGATATTATTTTGAGATGAATGTATATGAGATTCAGGATATGGAAGTTCTACGGGTTTATGGTGGCCTTAAGCCTACCTTTGCCCTAGGACCGTCGCACCACTGGAGTTGGGGTGTGACATAGCATGTTTAATTTTCTAAGTCTAAATTGCCAAAAATCAATTGAGAGCGGAGTGAAGAACCAACTAACTTTCTAAAGCAGGTGGAAAAGGTGGTGAGAAGGCTACCATATTCATATACTAGAGCAGTAGAGTTTGTTAGGTTGTTACTTAAAGGACCTGGAATTGGTTTGCTAGGCACATAGAGGTACAGTTATATGGTGATGCACCACCGACCTGGGCACAGTTTAAAGCAACATTGATAGATGAATATTTGACTGAAAGTGTGAAAAAAAGAGGAATAATCCAATTTGAACAGTTGGAGCAGGGAAATCTCAGTGTGCAAGATTATACTAATGAGTTCATCACGCTAAGCAAGTATGCAAAAAAAAAATAGTAGCAACATAAGTAGATCTGATTAACATATTCAGGCGTGGGTTGCATGCCTCTTTACATAATGTATTGTTAGCCACAAAATTTACCCCTTTAATGAAGATTATTGATAAGGCCATTCAAATGGAAGTAAGTATAAAGAAGAAATATTTAAAAAGGGAATATAAAAGGAAGAGTGAAATGGGTGGACAACAGAGAAAAGTTGAAGGAAGTTCATAGCATAAGAGAATAGAGATAGTGGCTAGAATTGAACAAAGACAACAATCAAGCAGTCAGAGGAAAGATTAGACCAGGGATACTACAAAGTCATCAACATCGGGATTTTCAAAAAGCTCTAACAGACCAACATCACAGATGCCCAGTGTTCCCATATGTGATTTCTATGGACGGAAACATAGTGGAGAATGTAGAAGAAAGACTGGTGCATATCTGAAATATGGCAAACAATGACATTTTATCAAAAACTGCCCTATGTGGGGTGAACAACAAGTAACCATGGTAGTTTCAAAGCCTACAATACAGATGAGCAAAAATGAGAACAGGGGTGCAGGAGGCAAAGGAAGAGGATGGGACAGAGTCGGAGCACTAGTCAGGCACCAACAGGAAAGGGTCAGGGCAGAGTGTTTGCAATTAATGCCCAGGAGGCCTAAAGATTTGACACTACTACGATAGGAATGTTTCTTGTGAAGGAAGAAATAGTACAAATATTATTTTATTTCAATACCGTTTATTCATTTGTTTCACCAATGTTTGTGTCTAAGATTAAGAATAGAAAAATAACTAATGCTAATACCTTAGAAATGTCTACTTTCCTGGGTGAGAGTGTAAAAGTAAGATATGTGTATGTGAGCTATAATATGGAGATTGAAGATAGAACCTTACCTGTTGATTTAGTAGAGCTACCAATGTTTGAACTTGATATGATATTAAGGATGAATGGGCTAACCACTTATCATGCAATGATTGACTGTTATGAGAAAGAGATAAAATTTTAGTCGGAAAGGGCAAGATGAGTTTGTGTATCAAGGTGACAGAAGTGATTTCGAAGTTAAACTCATTTCAGCCATTAGAGTAGGAGGCTTTTACGAAAGAGATATTATATATATCTGGCAATTGTAGTAGATACTCAAAAGACTTCAAAGGGAGTGAATAAAATTCCTATTGACAATGAGTTTCCCAATGTATTTTTTAAAGATTTGCCAGGTTTATTACCAAAAAGGGAGATTACGTTTGAGATTGAAGTTTACCTAAGCATTGATCCCATTTCTATTCCACCTTATTGAATGGCTTCTATAGAGTTGAAAGAAATGAAAATGCAATTGCAAGAATTACTTGATATGAGAATCTAATTTGAAATGGGGACCCAAGATCAAAGCCAGTCTCTGATAGTCCAATTTCATATGAAGCCATTGTTAATAGATGAGATTAAAACGGCACAAGTTAAGGATCCTTAGATATTGAAATTGGAAGAAGATGTTTAAGCTAAGAGAGTTTATAAGTTCATTGATAATAATGGAGTATTGAAATATGGGAAACGATTGTGTGTATCAGATCTATCGCATATTTTTGAACCACAAGCAGTTGAGATAGATGAAGACTAGACTTATGAAGAGACACCAATCGAAATTGTAGATCGTCAAATCCAAAAATTAAGTAATAAAGAGGTTCCAATGGTCAAATTATTATTCGACTTTAGGTATCAAATGAATACTCGAACTACTCCCTTGATTGACCTCGTAAACCTAGTACCAGATATGTTACTAAAGCTAGTATGGCTAATGTGTCAGCAAACCCTGTCTTTATCTATGATGCTATAAACCATCTTGATATAGCGACATCGAAAGAAAGAACAAGAGGTTCGGCAGGAAAAGCAACTCAAACTGCCACTACAACATTTTCAATGCCAACACTTGTGTAAGCATACGTGGCCGGTGAAGCACTTATAGGTAAGACATATAACTACATACACTACATATAGAAGAAAAACTTCCTATCAGAAGCACGAGTTGAACGGCTTACTAAAGTAGCCTGATGGCGAGCAGAAAGGAAACACAAAGAATGGGTTTTCTGAAACACAATTAAGTAGTGATGATGAAAAAAAGGAATGAATTGTTTGTAATTGAAGAATCAATGACAAAAGAGTATACGTGGGAGAGTGAGTAAGATATGTGAGCTAACTATCCATTATTTTTTTATTGATGAGATACGTATAGTTAAAATTCGAGAACGAATTTTATTAAAGGGGGTAGAGTATAACATCCTAAATTCTTTTTTTTATTCAAGTATATAAAGAATCCATTTAATCATAGGAACATCATACATGCATAACTAGACAAGTTACGGAAAATCGATAATGACAGTGAAGTAAGCACCTCGGTGATCCAACTTTTAAACGAGCTCAGAAGTATATATATTTAAATACACCATTAGAATCATAAGCTGGAGGAATATATAAAATAATGTGTTAGAATTAAAGTGGAACAAGGAGGTGAATAGTTTATGGGGCCAAAACATGATTATCTAAAGTGTCAGGAAGGAAAACTTAATTACCTAAAATCTATTTAATATATAAATCATCTTTGTCTTATTCTTCCATTAATTTTTCTCCATCTCTTCTTCGCCTCATCCTTGGCTGAATGCTTCCACTCCCATTTCTATTGAACTTTTTCAAAAATTACAAAGGAAAATCAAAAGAAAACTTGGTGAAACAACTAAATAACCTAGTTTATACCAAATTCTATCAAGGAATTAAAGGAAAATTGGAAGAAAATATATCCTAGGGTTTCGGCCACTATTGAAAAGGAAGGTAAATTTTTAATTTCTTCTCTTTTTTCATTCATTTAGATAGTATATATGATAAAATAGATGAGTTAGATGAATAATTGCATATGGAAGATGAAAAGGATGAAAACCCTAAATTAAATTATTAAGTCAAAACCTAATTTCTCCATTAGAATTCCCTAATTCAATTTAAGGTTAGAATATGATTATTTACATCCATTTAAGCCTAAAACATGTGAAAATTTTGGTGTAGAAACAAAGGAAGATGAAGAAGAGGAATTGTGTCTACTTTAAGCAGTTTGAAGTTCTGTAGCATTTTTTATCGAACTGACAGTTTAAGTGAGTCTTATATATTGTTATGCATGCATAAAACCTCATTTGGAATTAAGAAATTCAAATGCACAATTTGGTCAAAATGGTTAAACTTACCATGGTTCATTTCCTTTAAATTTTTCTTGAATTCAAGCCTTGATCTGATCCATTTTCCTTAAAATGATATATGATTTGAAATGTCCCTTTTATTGAGTTGAATGTTGCCTTGATTTGTGAAACATTGGCTTTATGGTACAAACCCTCAAACCCTACCAAATTAGTATTAAAGTGATGCACACTAGGTGTTCGGTAAAATGCCCTTTACAATTTCTTCAAGCTTATAAATTGCTATTAGTTTCGCCAATGTGGGTAGGTATCAATCCTGCCAACGCAAAAGTGCCTTTTTGACCTAAACTAAATTTGAGTTTTATGGTATTTGGCCTATGACTTGATGATCATGTCACTTGTTTATAGAACCATGTTGACTTTGATTGAATAATGTAAAGCTATTGAGCTCATTGGTTATGTGATTGTACCTTACGGTTTCCATTGGCCATTTAGCATCTTATTTGAATTCCTTTGCCTATCTATGTATTGATATGATAGAACTACCTGACCGATGGGGTAGTGGGTAAGTACCATCTGCATTGTGCACAATGTATATCCTAAACCCTTGCTAGAAAGGGCTATTATCCTAGCCATAAGGCTTGGCCTGCCTTATGTATTCCTCGTGATGTGATATGTGATTGATATGTGTGCTCGAGACCCGTTATCTATTATATCTATATATTTATATGTTCCATTGATTTATTGATTCCATCATTGATTATATTCATTTTTCTTTGCCCATGAGTTAGGCATTTAGTGTGCAGTCTATTGAGTTAACCACTTGATTTTTTATTGTATATCCATTGAACTATTTATTGACCATTATTGATTATTTGTTACCTACCTAGCCTGAATGTATGGTAATATATATTTGACTCACTGAGTATTTTATACTTATCCTATTAGTGGTTTAATATTTTTCAGGTTAGAAGTAAAATAGTTCCCAGATTTTCTTATTCAGTTGGGACTAGATCATCTTTTGTAATGTAAATATCAAAATTTGAAATTTTCTTTTGTAATCATAGTAGTTCCAAGGTATTGTAATTAAATGAGATGGTAATGTATAGAATATTGTATAAATAATACTTGTAACTGTTACCCAAAATGCTTAATATATTATGGATATGATATTATCAAAAGATGAGGACAGATGAATGAAATGAAATATTAAGTATATAATTATTATAGCAGGGAATGTTTGTAAGTTCATATCAGGGTTCTACGAGTATTGATAGCTTTAAGCAATTCACACATTCTAGGATCGTCATACCCTAAAATTAGGACGTGGCAATTTTAGAAACTAATTACTCCTAGTTCAATGATTGACCGAATGTTAAGTTATTTTTCCTTGTTGAATTTTATCATAGCCAAATTGTTTTATAACTATGTCCTTGATGAATTTTCATTTTGATCCGAATATCATATAGCATGATGTTGTACCTTGAATGGATTATGATACCTTGAATGGATTTTTGATTATTAAGCTTTTGTTTTAATGATTTATACCTTGATTTTGTAATAACTAAATCTTTATAGCCTTATTGATGACAAATATGTAAAGTGGCCGAATGCCTTGTGATGAGTTTTTTTGTTGAAATTTTTCAATAAATACTTAGATGTGTTACTCTAAATGTGCTATTAGTATAACCGAACCCTTCCTTGTTTTATGATATTAAAATCCTAAACTTGGCCATATGCATATATTGAAGTGATTTTGAACATGTGATTTATTTTCTTTAATATGGCCAAATTGTACATGGTTTAAATGTTATTTTATATCAATCTTTATTTTACTAAACTTAATATGAATTAAAACTTATGAGATGAAATAACAGAAATACTCAACCGATAATATAAGACATTAAAATATATCAGTATTATGCACAATGATTTATGTGGATCCTAACTAATAAGGGAAAAAATTATCCTAACTATAATAACTGATCAACCTTATATAACCTTATATGTGAATTATTTATGTGAAAGAGTATGCCTAAAAAGGCCTCTACATTATATGTAAAACTATATGTAGCTCTGACTAGGAAGGTAAAATGATCCCAACTATAAGAATTGATCAACATTATGTAACTATGTGAATTATATATGTGAAAGAGTATGCCTAAATATGTCACGACCAGTTTCTGGATCGCGACGGTCATAGGATGCGGGATATGTCAATTGCAATCAGCACCTGTAGAACCCAGTATCACATGATAACCATCAATTAATTATTTATTTTACTTAATTACTATTCATTCTGTCATTCTGTAATTCTTTCTGTAATCTAGTGCAATTAGCTATAACAGTTAATATAACATGCCATATAATCATCATATACCATAAAATATCATTACATACATATACATGTTCATATTCTAACTAACCCATACATATCCCATGGAGCAGCTAGATTATGAACACCAAAAATACAGAATATGTAATATTTACATGAAATGACAGTAAACAGAAATCCTCGGATGTCGGAAGATGAGATTCTGCAATCTACTCCTCTCCTGAAATGGTTAAACAAAGAAATGGTGAGCTCCTGAAATGGTTAAACAAAGAAATAGTGAGTATATAAGATACTCAGTGAATCTATATGCATCGCAAATCAAATATAATGGTTAACAGATGGAACAAAGATGTCAATAGCTCAATATGAACAATTTACATAATCAGTAACAGAAGGTGACAGAATAGTCAATAAGTATGTCATGGGCTCAGTATAATATGGAAAGACAGATAAAGGGATGGACTATATGAAATCATATAGTCTCCAATAACATCAGTATGGACTGCTAACATACAATCTCCAGTAATATCCATATCAATAAGCATAAGACTGATTAGGTCTTATGGCCAGGACCATAACCCTTCCTAGCTAGGGTATCAATAATACAATGCACAGATCGCCGACAATATATTCCCACTACCCTGTCGGAGCGGTAGCTCTATCAAGCCACATTAGGATCAATATAAGAAAGAAACATATCAATAGACATCATTATGCAATAATGCTATCCTCCATATCAATAAGTTCAATATCATTCAAATCAATTAACAATAGAATAAATGGCATTGCAATATATGATATACAATCGATGATAAGTGGTTTGGTAAATAATGATGGTATGGAATAAAGGTTGGCTCGGTAAAGGAAATTGGTAGGCCAATTGGCATATCAATGTCGCTGGCGATGATGACATTCAAATGGTAGGCCTATGGAAAACAAAGCAATAAGCCAAGGCAAAAATAATTAGGCATTTTGTCAAACACTTGGTGGGCACAAAAGGGCAAATCAATAGGTTAGGGTTTGGTGCAAATTTGGTATACCCAATTCAACCAATAACAAGTTCACACTGTCAACAACAAAATAGACATCAATTATATAATATTAAACAACATTAAAGGCATCAAATTGGCTAAGGAAAATAAAACAAAAATCAAAGGAGTAAATAGTGCAAAGGGTTCGGCCAAAATGAGTGTTTCAAAATAGAATTCCAATCATCATTCCAATGCTTAGGATATGTAATTTGATGCATATAGAACTCACCTAATACTTCCAATTGCCTTGAAAAATTGATTTCCAATATAAATCTTCAAAGTAGGCAAAATGCACAACTTTGACAATTCTTGTTTTCTACACCAAAATAACCATTAATTAGTTACCTAATGGCTTCCAATTAACATATTCTAAGATCAATTGACACAAACTAATACTAATTAATATAGCTCATTCATACAACTTCAATTAAGTTAGGCAATTTAGGCATTTCTATCCAAATACATCAATTAATGCAATCTAACCTAAAACTCATTCAATTCAACTTCTAAATCATCTAAATGAACCATAAAAACAAACAAATCAACTTCTTACCTCAATATGGGATCTTAGCCGAAATCTTCAAGCCATTATGCCTTGGTTTCCTTTAGCTTTCCAAGCAAATTAATGGTGGGGAATGGAAGAATAAAGCCTAAACTTAAATTTTCTATGAATTTTCTTAAGAATTTTGGTGAGAAAATTGAAGAAGAAATGGAGGAAGAGAAGGGAAGGGAGGTTCGGCCAACACTAAGCAAGATGAAGAAGATGGAAAAAAGGGCTAAGGCATTGCTTTTATGTTAAGTTACTAATGACAAATTATATTTTGGTCCTTAAACTTTCAAGTAATTATACTTTGACCCCAATTTCTTCTGTAATTTATTCTGTCAATTCTGTTAAGATTTAGATTTCAAAGAGCAGAATAAAAAAGCTTATTTTAATTTATACTTATTTATAAAAATAGTTTCAGAGTCATTCTGAAACTCAGACAGACTCATTTTCACTATTCACCTTAAAGTTCCATTTATTTACGGTTTTGCCATTATTTACTTTTTCAGTGTTCCTAAATGTTTTTCACCTCTTTCTTTTTATCAAAATTACACTTGCATTTATATGATCTATTACTCCCTTATCAGAATTAGAAATTCTTCTATTGATCGGACTGCAAATTTCTCGACAGTATTCCCGACACCGCCGATTTTCAAAAAAATAATTTGTTCGCTTTCTAATTGTGTTTCTAAAATTATTTCCTATCATTTCAATGTCTTTAAACCATATATTGAGAATTAAATCATACATATATGTTAGGACTTCTTAAGGTATTACAAAATATTACCACCACATTATGTGGCATGAAACGATTTTCTGTCATTTATCTTTATATGATGAATTTATTAAATATTTCACAAGTTATTAAATATTTTGATAAACACTCTTTATTTGTATTTCATAATTTCTATTATTATAGTATTATTTATTTACTATCGTATTTATCTCTTCATTTATTATTACAAATTGAACCAAAAACCTTTCTTGTGAACTAATCTCGAAATACCTAATCTCATAAATATAGTAATATATTTAGTATTCACTTAGTTTTATACTCACCCATTTATGATTTAACATTTTTCAAAAATAAAGTAAATAAAAGCTATTCCAAAAGTTTCTTTCTTCTTCAAATTAGAACCCATCACATTTATGTAAATATCCTTCATTTCGATTTTATTTTGGATACTCTACACACTCCATGATTAAAGGCTTAGAGTAATATGTTCATGTGATTAATGTATAATAAGTTATGAATTATAATTAAATTAATATTAATTATATGCGCTTTGTATATAAAAGATTATATTTGGCAATGTAAATGTAATGATTATCATAATTTGAATGCTTAATAATGATGTGTCTATGATATTAAAATTTTGAGAATTGTAAAAATAATTCTTGAAATAAGAACAATATTAAATTAAAAGTGATTTATGTAAATTTAATTTTTGAGATATTAAATTATTTAATCGTTACTTTATCAAATTTAACTTATAAATATAAATAAGAATAAATTATACCTATATTTGGTAACTTTAAAATTTTCTATATTCTAAAACCGTCATATTACCAAAATAAGAATGTGACTAAAAATTTTGAAAGGAGTTGTTAGAATAAACTTTCCTTTAAAGTTAAGTGGATTTCGTCTGTGGACGGGGCAAAATATGATCAAGGCTACATGTTTCCTACTTAGGATAACTACTGGCTAGGGTAATAAATGTAATTTTATAAAATTACATGCAAGATTATTATTATTATTATTATTATTTGTAAACTTTTGAAAATTTTTATAAAATCAAGTCATTTTCTATTAAAATAACTATTCCATAAGTTTTTGAATATTTTATAAATTTTTAAAAGATTTTATATTGTAAAATCAAATAATTTTTTATAAAATTAAAGTAAAATATACTTGAGAACTTTTCAAGTAATACAGCACATACATCAAAGATGTTTTTTTATTTATTATTTACAAAAAAATCTATAAATTTTTATTAAAATTATAATTTTCTACAAAATATTTTAATTTTGATAAATCAATACACTAACTTTTAATTTTCGATAAAATTTATTTTTAAATAAATTCTAACCAAAATTCTTACAAATAAACTGACGTAATAATTTTTTATTAATATTATTAGCATGTTAACTCTAACTTTACATTAAAAAAAGGAAAATAATATATATTTATATAATGAATTATATTATATATTAAAATAAATAAGTTAAAAAACAAAATAGAAAAAAAAAAATCATCTTACCAGAGGAGGTTGAATCGCTCTATCAATATTTTCTACTTCAAGGATTAGCCAACGCCTGATTTATCAAAATCCCACCTCCAAAATCAAAAAATTTGTCCCTTAATCATCATCCCCTCCATTAGAATCCCAAATGCAAACACTTGAACAGGATCTTCCGTCCTTGTGCAGAACTCACCTTCAATATACAAACATCTTCACAAAAATGTCTCTCAACAATTGAAATTCAGGAGAAATAACCCCTCAAGCTTCCAAATTCTACCTTCAATTTAAGTAATCCAGTTCAAGATTACTAACACATAACACAAAAAACAACTTAATAACAGACTAGTTCCAAACACTAGAGAGGCAAATCCCATGAAGCGAACACCACCCTTGAATTATCATCTAAACCCATGTCCAAAATCAAGAACCCAAATGGAAATCCCTAATAGAATAACGTCTGATTACCTTAATAGAAAGAGAATGAATAATTAAAAAAAAAAAAAAGAAAAAAAAACCCAAATATTATCTTCTGAAAAAAGATCCAAAAAGATTCAAATGCAAGACATCATAGCAGTGCAAGAAGAGGAGAAGGTGCAAAAGGAGATAGAGACCATTCTTTAGTTATTTTCAAACATTAAATCTTCAGTGGAGATAGAGACCCATTTACCTCGACCGCACAACCTACCAAGCACAAGAATGTATGTTAGGCTTACCAAAGAGAGAGAGGTGGTGGTTGCTCCAATCGTCAGTCGGTTGCCAGCAGCGACTCCCATCACTGAGCAGCGATGAAGTTCTCAAGGTAAGCAGCGATGGAGTGTATATATATATATATATATATATATATATATATATATATATATTTGTTTATTTACTTTTTTATTTTCATATATGATATAAATATATAATATAAATACATATTTTTTTTTTATGTAAAGTTAGAACTAAATGCAGTAATAATATTAATAAAAAATTATCTCGTCCATCTATCAATACTTTGGTAATAATTTAACTAGATATAAATTTTATCAAAAATTTAAAATTTATATATTAATTTATCAAAATTAAAATATTATACAAAAATTACAATTTTGATAAAAGTTTATGAATTTTTTTAAATAATCTTTTTTTTTTTAATAATTAAAAAAAAAAAAGACTACGGGCATGATGCACCCACCATGACTAATCCTAACCCTATAAATTTTCATTCCGCCTCCCATTTACCCGTATTCCTAATAGGATGGAGACAAAAATCACAACACCCGCCCTAAGTCCTCCCCATTGCCATTCCCTGAAAAAAGCCATATAAGCCGTGAAGGCGTTGAGACAATGAGATGGCAAAGTGTGGTTCTTTATTCTTTTTATAATTATAATTATAACAGTTTAAGGAAATAAAATTGTAATTTATGATTAAAAAGAATATTTCAAGATACAGAAGTGAATTACTTTAAAAGATAACTTTGCCAGCTAATGAACTTTCCATTTGACGAAAATATGAGAAATACAACAAATTTTTACCAGTTTGATAATGCACATAATCAGTTTCTTTCTCTACGCACGGATAAGAGATGCATTTCGAAATGTACTGCTAAAGACTTGTCAATTAGATATGACACAGCTGGGTTTGCTTTAGAACATTTTTCCAGTACCATATTTTCTTGGAACAGATTCATCGACATGCATTCGAGAACACTTTTCTACCAGTGAAGACATCTGGTCAACCTTGTCA
The DNA here is from genome assembly GCA_948193065.1 of Aleurites moluccanus. Taxonomy (NCBI): domain Eukaryota; kingdom Viridiplantae; phylum Streptophyta; class Magnoliopsida; order Malpighiales; family Euphorbiaceae; genus Aleurites; species Aleurites moluccanus. The sequence goes on along the minus strand of CANXYC010298759.1, from coordinate 2,051 downwards.
TACAATCCTAGGAGTCCACCTGTGTGTATGAAGAGGATCTTTCTCCCCTCCCACTTTTTTGGATTCTCTGCCATGTCTCTCATCATTCCGTAAGCAGCTTTCCCACTACAAGGATTACATTCCTTAACTGTTAGCTCAAGAATTTTCATATTTTACGATAAAAGGAATTGATTGTTAGATTTTTTTTAGTAAACTCAAGGGCTTTCTTGCTTTTCAGATTTAATAATGCTTGGTGTTAAAAGTGAATATTCTTAATACCATGCCTAGTGTCTAGCCCAAGTATAAAAACCTCAGCCATCTAACCATGAAAGTCACAGTTCTAGTTTGCTTCCAGGTATCAACAATGATTCTAGTGAATGATAATACCTTTCATTTCATTCTGAAGATGACCAATTGTCTGCCAATCATCATCTCAATTGACTTTAAGGTAGAAAGCTAACCATTGCAAAATGTAACTAAAAAAAAAAATCAGAATGTGCTATATTCCATACCTGTAAACTGGATCTAGAACAACACCAGTAGCTGTTGCAACTTCCTGTACAAACTTAAGCTCGTCGGAGGTGTTCATTGCATATCCTATACCTTTGGCCTGTAGGAGGAAAGAAATCAAGGACAAAAATATGATTTATTCATATTCAGTGAATTGCAGACACATTTCAAGGGAGCATTACACTAAATACAATCTTTGAGGTATGCAATTGGTTTATTAGACACCACAGTCCAAGAAACTTCCAGAATAGAATTAAATTTTTCACTCCTAAAGATTAATAAAATGAGAATTGAATTGACTATGATAAGCATAAATTTCTTAGGAGGAAAAAATATCACTTCCTTTGAAAAGCGTGATGTCAACACCTAAATACATGGTTTTACAGGTGAAAGATGAAAAATTAAACATAACCAAAACTTGTGATCTCAGTGAATGCGGAAACAGCTCTTTCATAGATATGTTCATCCGCTCTATAACTCGGTCTGAAAATTTGCCTAATCGAGTTGCAGTCTGCATCCAGTAACTCAATGTATATGCAGCAATATATAGTGATGCGAACCCCAATCAACTTGCTCTGAGACCCAACACCTTTACCCATGGTATGCGACCCCTTGGAAAGCCAAATCAGATTTGAACAAGAAACCTTGACCCAATAGCAACCTGTGCTAGAGAACCTTGGTATAATTGATGAACGCCACAAAGTGATTAACTTTGATAAGTTCTAAACGATTCTTAGCAAGAACAAAAATTGAGAGAATTTCTCACAAAATTTATATTAATTAAAATTCTGAAGTCTTTTTTTACATAAATAGCTAGGTATTTATAATGACTAGATTACATGAAAATCCTAACTTTAACTTCCTAAATAAGATAAATTTTCTAAATAAGAATAACCTTCCTAGATAAGGATAATCTTTCTAAATAAGAATAATTTCTAAATTAGATAAAAATAAAACCTAAATTAATTTTGGACTATAAGCTAATACAAAACAGGCCCAAAACTCACTAATATACTTAATTTTAATATAATTATACAACCCATAGATATATTATACTAAAACTAATTAGATAAAGATTGATCAAAATCTAATATGAACATGACCCTACTTCAGATCATATCATTCCCCCTTTCTTGAGAAATGATTCGTCCTCGAATCATGTGCCATGGTATCATTGAAATTCGAAACTTTTCTTGCAAGTGTCATTCTTCTCTTGTTGGAGAAAGCTCGACCTTGAAGTAGTAAGAACATTACACAAATTAGCCAACTTCCTTCCTTGATGACTTGTAGGAATAGAATCTGTAAACCTTTTATAGGAAAATCAAAGATATCATGAGGTAAAACAAAATTCACTGCATTTTCCTTTATTCCTTCATCTTCTTGAACTTCTACATGAATCACATCTTTTTCTTGCTCTAAGATTTCTTGGTAAGTTTCAAATAGTGGAGTTTCTTCATGAATAACAATTTCTATTGATGGTGTCTCATTTTCTTTTTTCATTGTCCCTTCCACCCAATCAGTTTCACAATTGACTTCGATGGGGTAAATTATTATGTTTTCAA
>CANXYC010298575.1:0-19241 GCA_948193065.1 Aleurites moluccanus | reverse complement strand
GAACACACACTTTAAACCATATAATACAATATTTATCAATCACATATAATTACATCAAGTAAATCTTATAACATGTAAGGCAATCAATAACACATGAACACATGAATAAATTCATAGATCACATAAGGACACCAACTCATGCAAATACCTCTAACTCCCCCTAGGTTTAAGGCACTAAGGTTTAGGTTTCCAACTAGGGTTCAAGGTTCTAGGGTTAGGGTTTCACTTAGGGTATTACACTCTCCCCTCCTTTAAGAAATTCGTCCTCGAATTTAAACTTATAGGATATGAAAACATACCCAAACCATCATGCAAACGAGGATATTTCTGTCTCATCTCTGCCTCTGTCTCCCAAGTACACTCCTCTACTGATCATTTCCTCCATAGAACCTTGACCATTGGAATGTCCTTGTTTCGGAGCTGTCTGACTTGTTTGTCTAAAATCCCCACATGAGTCTCCTCATACGATAAATCCTCATCAATCTCGATATCGAGAGTCTACAAAATGTGAGAAGGATCTGATATATACTTGCTCAACATTGATATGTGGAACACCGGATGAATATGACCCATCCGAGGAGGTAAAGCCAACCGATAAGACACATTGCCAACTCTGTCAATGATCTCAAATGGCCCAATGTATCTAGGTGACAACTTTCCCTTCTTCCCGAATCTCATTATTCCTTTCATCGAGGAAACCTTCAGAAATACTCCATCGTCCACACCAAACTGTATATCTTTTCTTTTTGGATCAGCATAGCTTTTCTGACGACTAAAAGCTGATCTAATCCTCTTTTTAATAATAGGAACCTTTTCTACTATTTCTTTGATCAAGTCCAGTCCCTCAAGCTGCTTTTCCCCCGATTCTACCCAACATACGGGTGATCTGTATTTTCGCCCATACAGTGCCTCATACGGTGCCATCCCGATATTAGAGTGGTAGCTGTTGTTGTAGGAGAACTCAATCAATGGAAGATACTGATCCCAGCTACCCTTCAAATTAAAAACACATAGCCTAAGCATGTCCTCCAATGACTGTATAGTACGCTATGACTGTCCATCAGTCTGGGGATGAAAAGCTGTACTAAAGTGAAGCTGTGTACCCAATGCCTCCTGAAATCTCTGCCAAAACCTAGCAGTGAACTGCGATCCTCTGTCAGATATGATAGACACTGGAACCCCGTGCAGCCATACTATCTTATCAAGATAAATCTGAGCATACTGTGCTGCGGTGTAGCTGGTCTTCACTTCTAAGAAATGGGCCGACTTTGTTAACCGATCAACAATTACCCAAATGGAATCAAATCCCTTCTGAGTTCTGGGTAAGCCTACCACAAAGTCCATAGTTATCTGCTCCCATTTCCACTCTGGCAACTGAATTTCCTGAAGAAACCCCTATGGTGATCTTTTAGCCAGACTTAAGTCATTGTAAAAGCAAAAATTAGAAATCAAAAATCAAGAAAGGAATATAAGCATAAAAGAACCAATGAAAAAAAGTTTGTACCTAAAGGTTGACTGGGTTGACTGACTAGGATCCCTTCACTCTATAATTATCATCCAAGCTAATAAGGGTATCTGCCAAAATTAGACTCGCAATATAATACCTCTGCTTCATCTGAGCAACCAACTCCACTATCCGTATATCTCCCTAACCAAGAGAACTAGAAAACAGACATCCAGTTGTCAAACAGAAAATCAGAGTCAGCATTTTGAATTTCTATCTCTGAAAATCCTCAGGGTTCCCTGGATCCTAAAATTCCTCAATCACTGCAATTAGGTTAACCTGGTCATCCTACACAATGGAACTGGCCAAGTCATGACCCAAACCCAGTAGCCTCTTAAAAGGAAGAAAATGGTCAACCTTGTATTCTAGGATAGCTAAAGCAGCATATGGATCTCTACCCAGAATAGCACTAAACTCCTTAAAAATAGGGCACATCTCCTCGATGCTAGCTCCAAATCAGAAAATATGATCAACTGGATCCCAAAATTTAGACAAGCATTGATAAAATCTCAGTCCACTTTCACTCTCCTCATAATCAATACATAACTGATCCCATACTTGCCCAAATTAATTCTATCAATCTTGTTTAAGTTCTTGGTCCATAGGAATATATAGTGGCTAAAGTAAGGCTTCATGGGAACAAAATTAGTTTAAAAATATGGAAAAAGCAAGAAAAAGAATAAGAGAAATGCTGGAAAGAAAGAAAAGCAAGTCAAAGTGACTTTTTTATGAAAACGGAGCCTTAAATAGGTGAAAATAAGATAAAACTGGTAAAAATTAGGTTGGATCCTGTATGGGCTGGCAACACTACCCAATCTTGCTAGTGGCAGCCCCATACTTGGCTGAGGCACCATCATAGGCTCTGGAGCAAGATGGCGACACCATTAGGGAGGCATGGTAGCAACTCATCTTCTTACCAGCAGGAACTTGTTGGCACGACTATGGCAACTCTATTTTTCAGGTTTTTAGGATACAAGACTTTAAGATAGGGTTTTCGGGACATTTTAGGACATAAATTGCATAAGTTTAGCATGAGCATTAATAATTTTGCACATACTTGCATTAAAATTGCATAGTTTTTGCATAAGTCATAAAAGTATAGGTTGTATAATTAAGCATTAATTTAGAATAGAGGGGTTCAAAATCATAAAAGCATGCATATATTAACATTCATAAAATATAAAATATAGCATTCAATACAGGCCTAAAAGTTCTGAAAAAGAAAAAAAAAAGCAGAAGAAAAATCAGCCTAAAGATCAGTCTCTCCTCCAACATCGATAAGGATCCTCCGACTGAGGGGGTGGTCTATCGCAAATGTCTAGCTGCGTCATCAGAGATATAATAGCCATTTTCATCCGGTGTCCCATCTAATAAGTCCGTTAGATATAGCCATCTGGAACCTACACCAGTAGCATAAGCATCATAATTGCAAAAGGATCATTTCCAGAAGCAAAAAGAATTGAAACACATAACACTGCATTTTCTAGGAAGGCTAGTACAAGAGGATGAACTGCGTTCAAAACATGGTAAATCTCCATCTGCCTGTCCGCTGACTCTCGGCTCAGCTCTCATAGAAGAGGGACCCGCACTAGAAAAACGTGTCTAAAAGCTGACATGAATCTCCAACCGGACCCATCAGACAAGTATGGAAAAACTCAATGTAAGAAATCTCAGGCCTAATATACAAATGAATAGGCAGGTCGATATATGCCTCATCTAGAGCATAGATGTTAGAATCCCATCTCATATCGATCGGTGGATGCCCCGGAGTGACCCACTATCCAATGGTTTGGATCCTAACTCTCTCTCTAAGGTAATATAGGTTATGGTACAGAGAGAGAAGAAGCAGTTGAATACATGACAATATGAAGCTTAGTTGAAATGGCTTTGGCAATAGTTGTAACCTGTTAGCAAAAGGAGTCGGTTGAATCTGCAAAAAACAAGTTATGGTCAATATTTCAAAATAGATTTGAAAGCACAGAATGAAGAGGCAGTAAGTACCTAGAAAGGGTCAAGACTACCAAAAAATGCTCGAATGGTGTGAAACTCACATCTCTCTAGCTCTATCCTGTAATACTTTCCATATGATACCAGCAGGGAATTCCTCAAGTCTGGGTGCATTTAGTACAGGAAGCAAGTGTAGGGAAATACTCATAAGCCCAGAGTTAACAAGTGGCCAAGGAGTTAGCAGATACAACAACAGAATTTTGAAAAGCAGTTTCAAAATAGAAATGTCTTTCTCAAATAAAAAAGGTACCTCCAAACTAGGTGAAGGCTCTTTGAAATAGATCAGTACATTATCAAAACTCCAAAGTGCACTCAAAATGCATTTATTTCACTTCAAGCAGACAAAAATTCATCTGGTTCACTACCATCACTTTTACCCTTCAAACAAGGGGTAAAAGTGATAGGGTAGCTGTGAACATGTATTTTCACACCCTAAGAAGACTCGAGACCGTGTCAGATTGATCGACGTCAACCGGGGTCTGAACCGCCTCCAAAACAGCCAACCGAGAGCCATTAGTAAGGGTCGATGGCAGCCTCCAAATTTTGCAAAATTCCACATCGAAATTCGTGACCTTTCTTCCCCAAGCCTTTAGCTATAAATATAAGGTCTTCCAGCCTTCAAAATTGACACTAAAATAACTAAGTTAAACTTTTTTTAGTTGGCTCTCCCTTCTCCCTCTTAAATCAATATTCTTTTAACATAAATAGTTCATCTCTATTTGATTTCGAACCAATTTCTTTAATTCTCTTTGAGTTAAAGGAATAAAAGATTTTTTCTGACATTTGGAGCCCTAAATTGATCTCTCTTTGAGTCAATTTAGCATTTTTTGATAAATTGGACTAATTTATTTCCTATAGCAAAAAGTAGAATTTCGATCCGGGAGAACTTTAAGACGTCTACTGTCCAAGTCACGAAGTAAGGTACATTTTTCTCTAAACTCATCTTTTAAATAAATTGCATTTCTCATTCTTCTACCTTTCTTTAATTTGGTAAAGCATCAAATTGCATATATCTTTCTTCTACCTTTCTTTAATTTGGTAAAATATCAAAACAAAAAATCAACACATGATAAAAAGATAAAGGTAAATCAAACTTTTTTTTAATATCAGACCTAACCCCTTTGCAAAAAGGGAGAACTGTATAAGTTTCGATTCCCATTCAAAAGAATACGTAGGCAAACGATTTCAGACCTTCAAATCCAAAAATCATAAAAAATCATTTTTTCCAATTTATTTTGTTGATTTATTTTCCATTTTATTTTTAGTTAATCACATATTATTTTATTTAATCTATGTATTTTTGGGGAATATATGATCAACTTAAAATCCATAAGGGTGAGAGTTGATATCCTCTATTTTTGAGTTTTAATTATAATAATTTAGTTTATTTGCTTTATTTTTATTTATTTGATTGTTTTATATTAATGCTTTATCGTCTTATTTTATTATTGCATTTATTTTTTTCAATTCATTCATTGTAAATGCCATTCTTTAATTGTTCATGAAAAATATATTTTTATAAATCATACATTAAGTTTAAAACCAAGTTTGAGTTACTTCAAATTAAAAACTTAGTCTTCGATTTTAGTCCCAGTTCGAAGGTCTAGAGTCTTTCCTATTCGAGTTAATTTGGAGTCAAAATTAGGTTTTGCTTATTTTTCCCATAAAAATTAAGGTAGCGACTCAAAAATAATTTTTAAAATTAAAGATAAAAAACGATTTGCAAATGTAGGGCAAAACTTGTCTTGATTGCCTGGAAAATCACCTAAATGAGCATTTTGATTCCTTGAGCAGACCGGACTGGTGTTCGGGTGAGGCCTCATAAAACTGATTTAGAGGAAGTAGACTAAGAAGGTAAAGAAGGTTGCCTGATCTTTATTTTGACTTGGGATGCTTCAGGTCGGCTTGATTTTCGCTGAGCCTAAAATTAGATTAAAATTAGATTTATCAATCATATAAATCAAGCGGTAGAAGACTAACAGTGATAAGTCCTATACCATTGTTTTGGTTCTTTTTCTAAGAGGATCGATAGTGTTTAACTCAACTACTTCACTTAGGACCTCCAGTATATTTTCAGGCTCTACTTCTGCAATTCAAAGTCAGTTAGTTGGTTTAAAAATATCAAGACAAGGAAAGAAGAGTACCTAACCGAATGAGATCATCTTCATCTAAAATTTCAGAGGTAATCCACTCAATTTGGCTCAACCAATCCTCTATAAGAACCAACCCAAGTGGATTTGTTCTTTTTCCTCCATTCAACTTTACTAATTGGTATACCCGCTATGCCAAATGAGTCTCATACAACTTGCAACAAAACATCTTCGGTGAAGTTTTTTGCCTTAATTTAGCTAATTTCTCTCTATCTGTTAGAGCCTTGCAGTTGGCCTCTGTCTGGATTTCTCTCTGAACTTCTTGAACCTTTTGGATCATCTCATTCGGTTTGAGGTAGTTGTATTTAAATCCATAAAATTTTTCAAAGGCAAGAATTTCCCAAGGTCTTTATTGGTGTTGATTCTTGCATGTTAAAAGAAGAGCCAGTATTAGAAAAAGCATGCTTAGTCAGTTTCACAACAAGAGAAAAGCCCTGAACCATGAGATCAACCCACTAGGCCGAATAAAGGTCGGTACACTGAGGATCTATGGGAAAGTCATGAACCATAAGATAATCCAGCTTGACTGCTGCAATCTTATTGATTTTTGAGATGGTATTAAGATTAACGAGGGGTTAATTCAAGGTTCCATCATTAAAAGAAAAACCCAGAGGAAGGGGAAGACACTAGGTCATACCAAATTGGCGAACACACATATTTGGATGATATACTTCTACCCCGTACTTATTGTCAATATTGGTACTCAAATGAAGATCCCAAGCCAACAAAGCACTAGTCTAAGACTCGGTCCACTCATCATACACCTTGCTGTCGCCAATGGTTATATAAGAAAATTTGAATCGGGTCCATTCATGCCCAAAAGTACAAGGATAGAAAGGACATAATTTGGAATTGTCCATTTGCCTGGTAGAATAGAAAAACTCAAAAATTTGTTCAAAGGACCTATCCTTGAAAGTGCTTCCCTGAACAGATTTAGTAGAGGTGGCGAAGGAGGTATGAACAAGTTTTGGAAAGTAAGCCATCAACCAGATTTGCACCATCCATAAAGGATAGGTAATCGAACCAAAAGCCATGTCTTCTCCCCATAAAGAAAAGTATGGATGGATCAGTAAATATTGGCTAGGATGTAATGGCCGAGTGCAAGCATTTTTCCTCTAGCAAGGGCTATAACTAGTTTTAGATGCTTTTTGGTGACTTTCACTGAGGTTTTGCAAAAAACAAACTTGCACAACCAGTGAAAGAGAACAGCCACATGTTCTTAAAAGCTGGGTTTTAAATCAGAGTTTTTGTTAAGGCTAAGGAAATTGTTGTAGTTGCAATCATTTTTGGGAAAAGAAATAGTGATGTTGGCTATATCAGCCTCAAGAGATGCATCAATAACATCAATGTATAAAAGAAGCCCGAATAATGCAACTAGGTCAAAAAGAGTTATTAACATAGAACCAAAATTGAAAATAAAGACGTTAGCTTGGGCTGATAAAAAAAGCAAAGATGGAAAGAGCAACTGTTAATGAAAAGGGATTCAATCGAGAGTAAAGGATAGTAAACCATCAATCCCAAGTGTATTCCAATCACTGGCAAAGTTTGGGAATAAGCATTGATAACAGGCTACAAAATCGATAGGAATAGTCGGCTAGGATCGAGGAGGTTTATGTTGGGTCCAATACTGCATATGATTTCTTTTATTGAACAAAGGTGGTGACATTTTACTAAATAGGAAACGCTCAAGAGCGTTAACCCTTTCAGTTAAGAATGGACCCATAATGTAATTATCTCTAGAAGGGATAAATACTTAGAGGTTAACAGGATCGACAGAGTTAACCAGTACGTGATAAGCAGCTGAGGGAGAGGGTGAATCGATAGTTTTTGTCTTTGCCATAAAAGACACCGATCTAGACAAATAGTAAATTAAATCAAACAAGTAAGATTTAAGATTGAATTACAAAGAACTTTGAAGAATACTTGAATACTTACTTGAATGATGAAGAACGCGAAGAACGTAGAGAAATGTTGAGAGAATTTTTACTTAGGAGCTTTGGTTACTTTGAGAGCAAAAGTAAAAGTGAAAAATGACAACGAGCCTTTTATATAGAAGAACCGTGACGGTTCGGTTCCCTAAGCAAGTTGATAATCTAATCTTACAGCTATCAAAATAAGTTTAGAAGGAATTCGTCTCTTCATTTTCCAGAATGAATAAGGAGTCCTCTTCAATTACACTCAAGTTATGCAGGCATTTAATGAGATCGGTGTAAAAGTATGCAACCTTTCACCTCCCAAGGTATCAAATGAAAGGTTGCAGGGGGTATTGTTTATACCGGCCCAAAAAGGGGACATAGTCCAAGAACCACGGGTTCACTGGCCTACACAAACAGTCAATTTAGGTCCATTAAGGCCCAGTTTAAATACTTAACCATCGAAAAACAATATACTAATCTTCATAAACCGTTCGCATCATGGTTCGATCATATTGCCATATGTCCAATGGTTGTTGAGCATATATGGGCAAAATTGAATCAGTTATAGCCATTTATCATGCAGCCAAACCACCCATTTAGCCACGTATCAAGGAGTTTGACCTCAACCCATGTTGTCCACCATAATCCCATAAACAAAAGTGGCCATGTTTAATAACGGTTGAAGTTTAAAGAATGTGGCTCACTGTCCAAATAATTGCATCTCAATCAATATAAATAAAACTTTACAGATTCATTTTGGCTCTCTACACAAGCAGACAAACAAAACCAGACTTATTTTACTCTCTTTGCTCAGAGCAGTAGCTTTACCTTTGGATTTGATTGCTCGACCTACATACTCACCACTATGATTGACGGTTCCTCGTAGCCTATATATTGGGCCACCAAAATAGCAAAGTTGATGGTGCAGACTTACATACTAAGTTACTTCACCACCACACTGCACTCAAACCCCCTGACTGAGGTCAATTGACTATTTATCCTATATATTGATCAGGTTAGGGTCCTATCAAAACCAGTGTTTGGTATTGTCAATTGCAATCGTACTAAGCCATTAGACTATTAGTAAGGACCCATTTTAAAATAATCAAAAGACTAATTTGTACTGTAATTTGGTTAATTATCAACAATAATATTATTAACCATATTTATTTCAGTGCAAAATACACTGCATCTTCATATGTATACCTCACATATAGTCTTATCAATTTCTATACCAAGTGCAACCATTTACTTAAAGCTAAACTTGTATTTGAATAAATTAGCGACAAATATGTGGTATTATGGAATTTCCTTATCAATGGCTATTCCCAACTGGGCCCCGTAGGCTCCTTCTTTGTAATGGAACTGCTTCAGCTCATGAAAGCAGAGAATAACCTTACAAATGTCCATATTTTTTTTTATGTTCTTACTGCTGCTTCGAACTTATCTAACAGTATGGGTGGCCAACAAGTCCATGCTTTTGTCATCAAAACAACGAGTTTTTATAACATTTTTATTAGGAGTTCTCTCCTTAGTATGTATTATAAAGTTGGTATACTTTTGGAGGCTTACAAGGTGTTTGATAGACTGCTTGAGAGGAACTCGATTATGATGGCTACCATGGTTTCTGGATATGTGACTCAACAGTTTGTTGGGAAGGCTTTGAAATTTTTTTTAATTGATAAGTAGAGAAGATGAAGATTTGAATGAGTTTGTCTTTGCTAGTGTTCTTAGTGCATTGGCCATTCCTAAGTTCATTGATGGTAGCAAGCAGATACATTCATTCTCGCCTGTTCTTCTTCTCCTCTCAACTTCTATAGGAATTAGGGGTAAATTTAGCATTTAACATGCCTTAGACTTCTGTAATACCGTAGAAAGACCTATCTTATATGTATGATATAATTCTCAGTTACTGGTTTGAAATCATCGAAATAACTAGAAATAATTTTAGAGACACAGTTAGAAAACAAATGAGATACTTTTCCGGAAATCTTCGGTGTCAAAAACGCTACCGAAAAAATAGCAGTCTGATCAATAGATGAATTTCTAATTCTGACCAAGAGATAAATAACTATACATATGCATGTGTAATTATGGTAAAAAGAAAGAGGTGAAAAATATTTAGGAACACTGAAAAAGTAAGTGATGGCAAAATCGTAAATAAATGGAACTTTGACGGATATAGTGAAAAATGGTCTGTCTGAGTTTCAGAATGACTCTGAAATTATTTTTATAAATAAGTATAAATAAAAATAAGTCTTTTTATTTCCCACTTTGAAATCCAATTCTCAACAGAATTGTCAGAATAAATTACAGAAGAAGTTTGGATCAAAGTATGATTATTTGATAGTTTAAGGACTAAAATGGAATTTGCCATTAATGACTTAATATTTAAGCATGGCTTAGCAAAATTTTTGTTCATCTTCTTCTTCTATTCTAGTGGCCAAACTATTTTCCTTTCATCTTCCTCAATTAACAAGCTTGTTTCTTAAAGAAAAACCATAAAAACCTTAAACACCAATCTTGTTCTTCCATTTACCATCAATTTTTCACTTGAAATCACAAAGGAAATCAAGGAGGAATAGAAAGAAGGATTGGGGTAGGTTATCCATAAGAGGTAACAAGTTAGTTTGTTTGATTTTATAGTTAGTTTAGATCATTTAGATAATGAATTAGATGGTTTTTGTGTTTGATTGCATTAATTGATGCATTTAAGCACTTTTCCCTCATTTTCAAATCCTAAGTGAAGTTGTTTGATTTAGCTATGTGATTTAGTATTGGTTTATATTATTTAAGCTTATAATATGTTAATTGGAGGCTAATTGATGATTAATTTGTGGTTAATTTGTTATAGAAAATCAAGATTATCAAAGTTGCCATTTTTGCCTCATTTGAAGCAATAGGTGGAAAATTAATTTTTCAAGGTAATTTGGAGTGCTAGGTGAGTTTAATATGCATCAAATTACATGTCTAATGTGTTGGTATGTTGATTGGAATCCTCCAATTTTTCTTCACTTTTGGCCGAACCACATTGTACTATTCATGCCTTTGTTTTTGTTTTGTTTTTCCTTTGAATTCTAAGCCTAATTGATTCTTTAAATGATGTTTAATATTATATATCTATTGCCTATTGTGTAGCCTTGATTGTGAGCTTATTGTTGGTTAATTGGGCAATGCCAACATTGCACCAAAACCTAACCTAATGGCTTGTCCAACATTGCACACCAAGTGTTTGATGAAATGTCTAGTGTAATTTGTCATAGGCCTATCACTTTTTCATCCATAGGCCTACTATTTGAATGTCATTAACGCCAGCGACATTAGTATGCCAATTATGCCAACCATTTGCTTATGTATAACTAACCTATGTTCCATTCTATTGTTAATTACCAAACCTATTACCATTGCATATCTATTGATTATTGTCATTCCATTGTTTAAATTGCCACTTGAAATGATTGATATTGATATATTGTTACTTGATGATACCATTGTTGTATAATGATATCTAATGACATGTTCCACACTTGTATTGACCTTAAAGTGGTTTGACAGAGCTGCCGCTCTGACAGGATATTGAGTACATACTGTCGGTAATGTGCACATTGTTTATTGATACCCTAGCTGAGAAGGGTTATTGATCTTAGCCATAAGACCTGATCAGCCTTATGTTTATTGATATGAGATTGATTGTGTGATTACACATAGTCTACGTGTTTCGTGGCCCTATATCTGTCTTACCCATGTGATACCATTTCTTTGATATGAGTTTTGACCTTACAGTCATTCCCCGTAATTGATTCTGTATTATGATTTTATTGAACAGATTGTCATTATTATTTTCTCTGTTATTTTTTATTATTGATCCAAATTTCTTTTATTGGCGATGCATATTAGATTCACTGAGTATCTTATATACTTACTATTTTCCTTATTTACTATTTTCAGGTGCAAAGTAGATAGCAAAATCCCAACTTTTGACTCTCTGTGGATTTTTGTAAACTTTTATAGCAATGTAATTATATTAAATATAGTATTTTGAATGTTCATGATCTAGCTGCTCCATGGGGCGTGTATGAGTTAGTTAGGCTATGAACATGTATATATGATATATTATGGAGTGTGAGTATTGATATGACATGTTATGTACAACCAACAATATATAATTACAGACAATTTACAGAATGACATAATAAATAGTAATTAAGTAAATTGATTAATTAATTGATGGTTATAGATATTTGTATGTGATACTGGATTTTACGGGTGCCGGTTGTCATTGACATCTACTGCATCCTAGGACTATCGCGATCCGAAATCGGGTCGTGACAACTTCGCTTTTCAGATGATTGCATCAAAAAATCTGAAGGGAAGGACTAAATGGAACATTAGAGAGGTCTTAAAGTAGTTTTAAAAAATTATGGACTCACTTATGAATTTCGTCTATATGGATGAAATAGTAATTGTTCATAAACTCGTCTTTGTTGCATTGACTAAGGCTTGACTTTATATAACTTTTCCGGAAAACCAATTCTTTCGTGTGTTTTTTTTATGTCAATATAACCGAACGGAATAAATACCTTGCTTGAGAATCCATTTCTTAGATTTCTCTCTCTCTTTCTATCTGGTAATAAAACAGACAGCCATCTGAAGAGTTTTGCACGGTTTTTGATCATCCGACGTTGATAATAAAAAATAAAAGAAAACCTACAAGTTCTCACCCTTTTGCTTTCCCATATGCCAGACAGTGAAGGTACCTGTGAAGCTGATCCTCCTTCCGCTGATAGCACTAACACCTGTGCTACCTCGGGGATTGTTGATAATGGGGAGGAACCCACCTCTGAACCTCTAAATTCGGAGAAAGATCCCAGAAAAATCGCTAGAAAGTACGTCATTCTAGTTTCATTGATTTTCTTTAATGGGTTTTGCTTATTTTCTTGTTTTGATGAAGGTTTTGTGAATTGAGATACTATGATCAAATTCTCTGACTTTTCTCCTTGTCTTGGTGTGAAATAGCTTCTTTTTCAAAATTTCAAGAATTTATCAATATAAAGCTTTTACTTTTATGTTTATTAGCAAAGAAAAGAGGAAATGCTCTGTTTAGTTGGGTTGATAGATGTTAGAAGAAAGGCACTCGGTCTAAATATGATTTTTCTTTTTTGTATTTTTTAATTGCAAATGTGGGTTGTTCTTGTTTGCTTTTCAGGTATCAGTTGGAACTATGCAAGAAAGCTTTGGAGGAGAACATAATTGTGTATTTGGGAACTGGTTCTGGCAAGACCCACATTGCTGTGTTGCTTATTTATGAGTTGGGTCACTTAATAAGGAAACCTCAGAGAAATGTGTGTGTTTTTCTTGCGCCTACGGTTGCCCTTGTTCATCAAGTAGGGGTCTTTTGGCATTGGATTTATATTTAATTTTAGACACTGTTTGGGTTTGAATGAAATATTCTACTTCATCTGGTTGATGTATTGTGATAGTTTGCCTCTATTTGAGGGTATTATGACTATGGGTAAAGAGCTGGAGTGCAGTATGGGTGGGTCTTAGGGTTTGAATTTTATTTAACCATATTAACAGAATGATAAATGAACTTGCGGGTTATTTCTTGATTTTCTCATAACTGTTAAACTGTAGCGTTACCTTAGTTTCTGATTGAACAGTTTTCATGATTAATATAAGATTAATTCAGTGGGCTTAGTAAGGCAGGGGTTTTTGAAGTTGATGAATTGAATCCCAACTACATTGCTCCTGTTCTATATTTTCTAAGCCTCCATCTGAATAACTTAACAGTTAAAGTCTAAGAGCAGAATAATTAAAGATAGAATAGACAAACAAAAGATTATAAACACTTCATTTAAAGGGAATCCTGTTGTAGTGGACAAAGGGAGTAACCCAATTTATGGTCATGACAACTCAGTTTAAAAAGCCTTGTTTTGTGTCAAAGGGAGTAATTGTGATCCATCATCCATTATCTGGTGGTCAAGGCTTGATTTATCATCCTTGCCAATTTGTTACCTCAAGCTCCTTACATCTTCAGAATATTTATGCAAGAAAATTTTTGTGCTCCAGTTCATTGTCTTCCTCCTTGTCTTAAAGTATTTTTCTTAAATTATCCTGCCAATTTGTTACCTCAAGCTCCTTTACATCTTCAGAATATTTATGCTAGAGAATTTTTGTGCTCCAATTCATTGTCTTCCTCCTTGTCGGAAAGTATTCTTCTTAAATTATGGTTAAGCCATCTTTATGGCTACTTAAAAATGTAGAACCTGTGGAAGTCAGCTGTATACTCAGAAATGACAATAAACCCGCATCACAGTCTCTATCATAAATAACCATTGACTCTCTTTTGTCCAACTTGGAAATTGTGTAGTTCACTTGTCGTGTATTGGTATTTCTTAATGCTCAGTGATTATCTTTTGTCTTTGTAATTGAATTGATGCACAAGGCTTGGGCAAGTTTATTAAACTTTTGCTGATAGGTGTCATTTTATAAAGCACATTTAGTAACTTGGTTTTGAATATCTCAAGGCTAAGCATCAATTCTAGCCAGTTAAGTGTGCTTGGTCTGAATCAAGTTGGTATTTTTTTTTGTAGCAAGCCAAGGTTATAGAGGAATCTATTGATTTCAAGGTTGGGATTTATTGTGGGAAATCCACGCACTTGAAGAGCGATTATGACTGGGAAAGAGAGATCGAACAATACGAGGTAGTTACACTTGTTATTGAATTTCATTGTTAGTTTTTCTCATGCTTTGGTAGATTAGGAATTGTTTGCCTTCCTTAAGGCACAACCTTATTTAGCTATTGATTTACTATTATATAGTTGTTTGCTTTTTTTTTTTTGTGGTAAATTTGGCTTCAATTGGGGGTTCGAACTCATGACCTCACAATCCTGGAGATGACTCCACTAAATCAAAGGTTCATAGGTTACATAGTTTCTTATCATTAAAAGTTTCCCTTTTTTTTTGTTCGAATTTTGATAGGTGACCCAACTAATATGAAGGATACGTGACTAAATTACTTTACAAGTGATTAAATTGACTTTGCTATATGATGAATTTTGTGATATAGTTGTGGGAAATTGGTTGTTTTTGAAAGACTTTTAACACAAAAAAAAAAAAAAAAAAAAAAAAAAAACTGGAGTTTTATTGTTCGGTTTTAATGATCTGTCAAATAGAAAATTGAAAAAATCTTTTTTCCAATTTCTAATATAATGTTGTTGGAAAACATGTAAAATTTATATTTTTCTATTTTTCCTATGAACCTCTTGTTGTTTTCTTTGAAAATCACATCTGCATATATATTCACCATACTGTCATTATCACAACTGACAGACCACCCACACCCTGAAACTGCTATTGAAATCCAGTCTTACTGCCACATCACCCCTGCCACTTGTAGCAAGCACTATTGTCTCTGACAACACCTCATAGCTTCCACATCACAAAACCCATGCCACTGATATTAGCCCCAACCATTACCCCCACCCCCACCCCCACCCCCACCCCCAGCAGCAGGACTGCCATCAGCAACATAAGCACCATCCGCTATAGCTATCATTGACACAATCCATATAATGCCATCATTGCTACTGCAACATCACCAGCATCACTGTCACTGTTGCTGCTGCTTCAACCATGCTCATCATTGGTGCTTTCTCTGTGATCACTGCCAGCATCACTATGTTTAAAGAACTATCATTATTTTTCATACTCATTTAACATTTCATCGCCTTCATCTCCTTTTTATTGATCTTGCACCAAATACAATCTAATTTGGGCAATAAAATGAAACAGAGGATCAGAGAAATATGGATATGTTCTTGTATTATAATGGAATGAAAATGAAAATCGAAAGAAAATTAAAATAAAAAAAAAGACAAAAAAAAATGTTATCTGCAGCGTAACAAGCTTTTCTTCTGTTGGTAGTAGTTACTTTTGTATGATAACGTAGTGTCGAATGTTTTGTGCAGGTTCTTGTTATGACCCCTCAGATACTTCTTTATACCTTAAGTCACAGCTTCATCAAGATGGAGTTAATTTCTCTATTGATATTTGATGAATGTCATCATGCTCAAGTCAAAAGCTGCCATCCTTATGCAGAAATCATGAAAGTAAAGAGCTACATGACTTTTATGATTATATAGATGGATTGGCATGTAAATTATGGCATCCTTCCTTTTAGTTGGTCTGATTTATTAACTCAACAATTCTGTAGGTCTTCTACAAAACTAATGTTGGAAAACTTCCCCGTATATTTGGCATGACTGCATCTCCAGTTGTGGGTAAAGGTAATACAATTCTAGATTTTTTGTTATCATTGAGTTCTTTCTCATATTAAGTCATATTATTGTTCCTTAATTGTAGTTATAATAGTTTCTTTTACCACTGTTATATGAAACTTATCACTGTTATATGAAACTTATCTGCAATATTACTGTTACTAATAATGGGAGTGTTTGACATGGGAAAGTAAAAGGAAAACACATTTTGGAAGCAAGTTTTATTATTACTTATTCTGCTATATTTGTAATTCTTTTAAGTTTATGGGAAACAGTTTGCCTTTTTTATTTCCTTTTTACCAAAAGAGCTGTTGGTACTTTGATTTTTCCCTCTCTTTAAAACTGAAGAGTTAAGTGAACTTTGTATGTTTTATTTGTGTGAATGACTTAAAAATATAGGTTAAAGGAAAATGAAATGGAAAAAGAATGGAAGATTCTCTAACACTTGAGAATTAGAGAACTCATACATGTCCAAGCCCTTGTGTAATTTTTGCAGAAAATTATTGAGACAAGTTCAGCGTCATTAGTGCAACCATATTAATAATAATACTCTCCTCATCCTTTTGCATGCCTTTCCTGCCTTTAAAGCTTATTAAATATTATATTTTGAAATTTGTACAAAAAAAAAAAAAGCAATTTTCATTATTATTTTGTACTTCTAGTGATCTAGTCTCATGATCCTCTAGATTACAGCCTTTTGAGTTTTGACCTTTTGTTACTGAGTTTTGACATTTTGTTCCTGAGGTGATATTTGGATCCCCAGTCAACACGTGCATAAAATGAATCATGTTATTTCGAATCCATCCATCTCTTTAGCCTAGAATTTTCCTGATACTGTTTACATAATTATTAGGTTTTTCACTTTTGTGTGAATCCCTTGTGTGATATTCATGCATTTAAGTTGTTCCTTTGATTTATGTCTATGCTTGCTCTCAATCCCTGTGTTTGCATGACTTGTTGTGAACAAAACAAAGAAAGAAAGAAACCAACTAGCTCTGCCAAAATTCTCGTCTCTTAATCCAATTCATCATAACCTAACAAACTGTTCTTGTTGCATGGTTTAGGTTTCTAATGTTCACGGCCACCTTTGGTTTTATTATTTTTAATTTTCTTTGGTATATGCTATCTTTCAGGTGCTTGTAATCAAGAAAATTTACCCAAAAGCGTCAACAGTCTTGAAGATATACTTGATGCTAAGGTATGTTGTGGAAATGCCAATTTGAGATATTTATTGGGTTTATGCCTTGCTTGTTCTTTCTTTTCCTTCACTCAAATTATTGTGAAAAACCCATTTGTTTATTGGTCATATTCCTTTTAAGGTAAACTCTGGCCTCAAAGATTTGTCCTTGTTACTTACAGAGAGCAATGTTCCAATGGAGCTACCCATGTTAATACAGCTGCTCTGTTCCGTATATTTTTCCTTGTTGAGGTGTGCTGAATGGAATCCGGCTTTGTTTGTACCCTGTTTTTAAATATATTCTCTTTAGTCTACACTTAATTGCATGTCATTGCAAATGTTTGGGTCTTGGGTCGACCTTTAGTCCTTCATAAGTTGTCATGGTTTGTTAGCCTAAAAAATTGCTGCATGGTTTATCTAATATTTATCTCCCCTAATTGAGAGCCAGCTATAGTCTATGAAGGTGCAAAATGACCCGTGCAGAGTTAAACTGGCTTGGCCAGTTGGAAAAAGTATCAACTACTATTTCTATTTGTTCTGAGCTTAATACATGTGGTCTCATAATAAATATTAGCATCTAATATGTGTTAGGATTGTTGAATCCTAACAGTTTAGTATTTGGGGATTTAGGGTTTACAAGTAGAAGAATGGAAAGAAATAGAAGAAACAGAAGGAATTCAGTAGAGAATAAGGTTAGGGAAATAGATTTTAGAGAGAGAAGAGAGAAATCTAGAAAGAAAATAAGAATTTTATTATTAAGCATGAAAGAATACAAAAATTACTGATCTGAAGCCTTAATATAGCTTCGAATGATCAGTTATCTATTGGATAGCTTCTGAATTAAGCTATGCAGTTTATCCATACAACAAACCCCTAACTACCAGCCTATATTCCCGAATCCTAACAGATGACAACTATGTTTAACTACTAAACATGTGTATTATTTGTAATTATCACTCAATTGACTACTCAACACTACAATTAACTATTTAACACTACATTTAACCATTTAACACAGTCACAAACCTATTAAACATCAAAGCTAACAATTACACATTTACCCCTTTCCTTCCTCTAAACTTTTTCCTGTAATATATAACAATACACTCCCCATCAACTCTTTCTTGTCCCCAAGAAGGAGAACAATCTGGAAATTGACTTGTAATGAAAGATTGATCTTCCCAAGTAACATCCTCCATAGGCAAGTTTCTCCATTTAATCAAACCTTGAAAAACAGGCTTGCTGTCCCTTGAAACAGTCCCTGTATTGAGGACTCTCTCTGGTTCAATCACTGTAGAATAATTCTCCATGGTAGGTAGCTCATGTAATGGACTAATCTGCTCTCCTAACTTCTTCTTCAAAAGAGAAACATGGAATGCTGGATGGATGGAAGTAGTTGTAGGTAAATTCAGTTTGTAAGCAACCTTACCAACCCTGGCCATAATTTGAAAAGGACCGTCAAATCTAGCAGAAAACTTAAGCCTGTGTCTCAAAGCTAAAGTTGTTTGCTTGTAGGGTTGTAATTTGAGGTAAACCCAATCACCCACCTCAAATTCTCTCTCAGTTTTATGCTTGTCCGCTTGCTACTTCATTCTGTTTTGAGCTAGTGCCAAATTCTCCTTTAAAATCTCCAATAAGTGCTATTTGTGCTGCATCATGTCTCCTACTGCTGCCTCTTTACATGGCTCAAGAGGTAGGACTGGTGTAAAGGTTGGAGGGTACCCATATAATGCTTTAAAGGTGACATTTTGATGGCACTATGGTAGGAGGAGTTGTACGACCACTGTGCTAGAGGTAACCATTTGCACCATTCTCTTGGCTGCACATGAGACATGCACCTCAAGTAGCTTTCCAAGCACTGATTGACACTCTCAGATAAAGTTGAGAGTTGTGCCGAATAAACTAAAGAGATGCTTCCAAAAAATGCTAGTGAATATTCAGTCCCTGTCTGGTTGTCACAACCTAACTTTAGACTATGACGGTCCTAGGGTACGGGTAATGCCTAAGCCACCAGTATCTCGAAGAATCCATGCTTAAACATTTACATTCATTACTTAACCTATGATACATTTTAGGTGATAATTTTTTTTTTAAAACATCATATTATCAAACATTCTTGCAGAAAAACTGACAGAGTTTCCTTTGTAACTCTGACTTAAGCTATCCGCAAATCATATAAAAATGCACTCCCAATATAACATACATCCC
>CANXYC010298574.1:0-17848 GCA_948193065.1 Aleurites moluccanus | reverse complement strand
AATATATATATATATATATATATATATATATATATATATATATATATATATATATATATATATATATATATATATATTCGGTTTAATCAGTTTGACTCCAATCGAACCTCTAACCATCTATTTTTATCGATTCTTTAACCGGGCTAATTTAAAAAACATTGCTTGATGCATTTTAATAAAGTTGTAAAAAAGAAGATAAATTTTGGAATAGAACAAAAATCATACATAATAAAAATAAAAAGAGAGATTTATACTTTTTTTATGATTTATATATTTTGATAAAGTTATAATATTCACTAAATCCATTATGATAAAATTGTAATATTTACTCGTTCCATTATGATAAAATTTGAAGAAAGAGATAAATTTTGCAACATAACAAATGGAGAAAAAATAAAAAAAAAATTATAATATTTTTTTAACAAATTCAGAAACGTTTTACTTTTTTTTTAAAAAGTTATTTTTTGATATGTAAAATTATTAAATAAAGTTATTAACTGAATCCACCCTTTTTAACATATAATTCAATGAAATGTATTATAAACTTAAAGAATTTTTTTTCTATTATCCTTTATTTGGTGCTTTGATATTTATAAAAAATCTGTATTAATGAGAAAATCTGAATCCTATATTATGTTTAAGATATGAATCGTGTGAAGAAAAATATTAATTTTTTTAATTGAAAAACTCATTACGTGTTATAATTAATATGAGAAAAAAATTTGATAAAATTTTCTAACAATAAAATTCTTGAAAAAAAAAATAGAGAAGATCTAAGAAGAAAGATAAGAGAAATGATCACATAAAATAAAATTATAAAGATTTTTTTTAATACATTTTGATAAAATTATAATATTCAATCGACACATTTTGATAAAATTATAAAAAAAAAATTGCAACAAAATGTGCAAAAAAAAGTCAAAATCACACATTTAATTTAATAAAGTAAAAATATTTACTTGATGCAATCTGATAAATTTATAATATTCGCTAAAGCATTTTAATAAATTTATTAAAAAAGATAAAGTTTATAATATAACATATTGAATATAAAATAAAAGTTATAATATTTCCTAACAAATTTTTGAAAAATATTTTATTTTCTTTCAATTTTACTATTTCATATGTGAAACTATTAAATAGAATCAAAGTTTACAATCTAAATTCTAATAAGTATTGAATCTCACATATTATTGAATACACTATATTATAAGAATAGTTAAACACTCTTCAATCTTTTCTATTAATTTTCCTTTATAGTATTGCTATCTTTGTTCTTCATTTAATTATTATCTTTTACAATATTAATTTACTAAAATAATTTTTTTTTCTTGGAATAATCACTTCTATGAACAAAAGAAGGATAAACTTCACAATAATGGACTAAAGTAAGAGTACAATATTTAACATTTTATGACAAAATTGCCCTTTATATATATAAATATAATACTATCCAATTTAATTTGGATCTATTTATAATTTTATCATGTCCCCATAATATTAAAGAAAATATGGACTTACTCTTTTCCCATCATAAAGTAATATTTATCTATTAATAAAAAATAAAAAGTTAAATATGTTTGGGTGTTTTATGCAATGTGATGATGTACATCAATAGGTACATGTTTGGTAGGTACTTCAAATATAACATTTTATCTCAAGAAGGAAAAAAAAAAAAAAAAAGGAATTATCATAATGTTTGGTTAGAATTCAAGGCTCAAAATTTAACAAAAACAATTTGTATAAATTTAGAGAATAAAGAATTTAACTCTTTAATTCTATAAATTTTAACAAATTTTATCAATTTGAAAATTCTTAAAGTAGCAATAACATGACCTAAGTTCAAATGAATGTAACATAAAATAATTTAAAATTATATAAAATAGCGATGTTTATTAAATTGTTATTATCATAATTTAATAAATATCTATATTTGTTAATTAGAATATTCGTTAATAATGATTATTTTAGATAAAATATATTTATAAAATTGTTATTATAAATTAATATATAAATAAAATATAAAAATAAGTTGAATGGTAAAAAATTAAAAATTTTAATAAAATTATATTTTATTATAATTTAATATAATTATATTTCGTTAAATTCATTCCCAATTTTTACTAATATAATTTATTTATTTAATATTATTTAAATTTAAAATATTAATTAAAAAAATAAATATATATTTACCACATCCAATATACGAATATTCATTTATTAAAATTACCTTATTTATTTTTAAAATTTTATATTGTTGATTTCAACTATTTTAACAATAGATAATAATATCTATTTTTTTTTATCATAAATTTTCATTCTAAATTTATTTTTAAAATAGTTGAATAAAATTTTAATAATATAAAATTTTATGAAATATTATTTTTATATATATTTGAGTAAAAATATTATAAAAATTTAAATTACATTTATTAATTTTATATTTATTTATAGTACACACTTATAGTTTCTGTTTTAAGTGCGCAGTGAGAGACAGAGAGTGTGGAGTTTTGTTTGACAGAGTGTAAAGCATCTTTGTTTCTCGCACAAAATTCAAGCAGTTTCAATGTCGTTTTGCGAGGCTCTGACAACATTGCCGACATAATCTCGAATTCCCACTTCAATCTCTGCACTTTCTACTACTCTTATCTCAAAGTCCTCATATTCCTTCTCTAATCCCAGTAATTGAATTTCCCAACTGTTCTGTTCTTATTTTCCCATGCTCTTCCTATTTTAATTTTCTTTATTCCTAGGATTTTAAATTCCTGTTCAAATGAGTTTACTGTGAATTTGAATTTCTGGGAAATATAATCTGGAAGGAAGTATTGTATTGACTCGTTGTAGATCCTCTGTTTCTGCTTCTCTGTTCTTTTATTATATTTATACGGTAGTTTTAATTGGAAAAACAATTTTAAAAACTAAGCACAATTATAAGAGATTCTCAGCTGAATTATTTATATTTATTCTCTAATTACCAAATGGGATTTGATTAATATTTCACTTTTGGGTCACGTACAGATAGAGATTTTGGTTATTTTTTATAATTTCGTTGTATTTGCTAGGGGAAAACAAGTTTCTGTTTGTTTTATTATATTATTGATTACGGTAGTTTCTGCTACACAAATTGTTGTTTATTTGTTCTTACTAGAAAGCAAAATTATTTTTATTTTTGGGTCTAATTTCCATTAATTTTTATTTTTATTTTTTTACTATTACTGGTCAACAATGGAAGTGAAAAGAGACAAAAGCGAGCAAAGAACACAAAATTAAAAGGAAAAAAAAAAATCATACACATGAATAGCTTACACTTTGGACTCTTCCTCTTTAGTAGTATACAACAAGAAATGAAGCGTGCAGCATGCATCTTTCCCAACTAATCTCTTGTACCTTAAATAGGATTTGTATATAGTAGTAGTCTTCGTGGTGGGGTTGTTGAGACGTGCCTAACTCATCTTCTAAACCTTAAAAAGCAAAACTCACCCTTCTATTCACCACTTTATGCAAAAAAGATTTCAATTTTGGGGGTGACTAAAGCCTTTTCGTAGGCGGTTCATTGAGAATTGAATTAAATTAGAGCTTGTCTGCAAGATTTGTGAGAAAGATTCTTGGTGGACTTTTATATTGAAGTAAAAGTGAAATGGGTTCCTATGGAAAGCTTGCCAGGAGGGTTTTGGAGACTGAGATGCCAATCATGGTTAAGGTATTTATTTACAATCCATTTTTTGTTTCTGGGTTTAGTTTGTTCTTTTAAATGCTTTTGAATCGTGGAGTGGAGATTTGTTTGTGCTGTGTGTTGCCTGGAGGAAGTGTTCTATTGGGTGCTTGACATGAAAAAAGAATGAATTTTTGGTCGAAGTGGGAGATGATGCTTGTAAATGTAGCTATATAAATATGATATATGGTACATTTTGAATAAATTGTTCTTATGGTGTTTGATTATAAGAAAGTGTGTGGCTTTGATGATGAAAATATGGAATGTATTTATTTTGCAGATGCAGGAATTGGTCCGCAGATCGAATGCTATGTCTTTGGCCCAGGTTTGCTTGTTTCTACTTTTTCAATTTTGCAGTTTTATACTGTTTTGTTAAATTAGGTATTAAAAATGAGCATTGGATTTTGTGTATTTTTGTTTGGTGTAGATTTCGAAAGGGAAAATTCTCTATTTTTGTTAGTATGAATAATGAAGATAATGCAGGAAATTTTGTTTCAGGGTGCATTTACTGAATCAATTTTTCTAAAATTTATGTAGAAAAAGTGTTTTCAGAAGTTACGTAACTATTATAAAGCCCAAAATTCTATCCAATTACAAAGGCTGCAGGTACAACTGCAAAAACAAAGCCCAATCAACAGCACAAGTGAAGCCCAGACACTGCTCCCTACAGAGTTGTCCTTTAGTCCTTTCATAAATGATCTGCAACTTTTCAATTTCTGAAATCCTCCCATACCAGATGAAGAAGTTTTGGCCTGTGACTTGTCCTGGTTCTCGTATAATACAATGAAAAGACTGAATTAGCCCTCTTGAAGTTATTTATTTATTTATTTTGAAGTAGAGTTGAAGGATTTTAACATAAGTGAGAATTGCACCCTCCATCCACTTCCTCTTGAAGTTGAAATCAAACCAAATAATTTAACTTAGTTTTCATTTTATTAAATTGCATAGCAGAAATGGCAAACAAAGGTTAGGGTCTTTTACTAAACTGCAGGTATTGCAGTTCACAACCAGTATTAATGCAGTTCATAATCCAGTATTAAGTTGCAATTGACACACTCTCATCCCCTCTCTCAGCCAAAAGAAGCGAAGAACACTCAAAAGGAATAGACATTTGCAATCAACAAAAAAGCCAAATTTCTCCATTAAAAGGAACTGTTAGAGTGCAGGGATTGCATTCTGACATTCCTAGCAATTTTTACTGCAAAAAGAATTTTCTCTTACTAAAAACTACACCAAAATATTATTACTCTAACTTCTTGCCCTTCTTTCCCTAATTGAATTATATTCAGTCTATTACATCGTGTCATTTCTTCGATTGTTTATTTATTATTTCTGTTTATGTGCAATTAAAACTAAGAAAATTCATTCGCATTATGTGCATTTAAAGACATTGTTTAGTGTCTAATACCTTCCTCACTAGTAAATGGACTCTGAATATAGAATTTTGAGTTGTATACCATTTTATCTATTCTGATTTATCTTATTATCCATAAATCAAGGTGAACTCTTTTTAATTTTTTATATTTTATATTTTGTTCTTTACATCCATATGTTCAATCTCCTTCACTTTAACCATATACTATATACCATTCTATTTTATTTACCAATATTTATTTTTTTAAGGGCTGTCTCTGTATTCACTTTCTTAGATTTTCTCAAATAGAAAACACATTAAAAGTAAGGCTTTTGAGAATTACTTTAAACCCTCAGTATCTGGAATTTTTTATAAAATTTGCATCCAAAAGTCTTTATCTCAAATTTTAAAACAAAATCATCCAGAAATTCTCAACTTTGACTGTCTGACTGTCAAACTTAAGGCCATTTTGGATGCAATGTGTTTCTCTGTTTTTCATTTGTTTAGTTGAGGCTAACAAAAATTTGATGGGTTTGGTCAAAGAGACTAGAAAATTTACAGGTTAATTTTTGGTCAAATTCTTTTGTCAAGTTGTGGAAAGGCAACGTTAAATTTAGAAATTTGAAAATTTGAATTGGTTTTATATCTAAGTAGTTCATCAACTGGAATATTATGACTTTACTTGGTATTGTTTATTGTCCTCTCATTGCACTTGGCATGCAAAAATTTTATGGGTTGACTGATTCTCATTCTCTGGCTGAAATATGCACTACTATAGGGGGTCGTCTATTGGGAACCACCCACCCCTGCAGTAGAAAGGTTGCCAAAACTTTTATGGGAGCCTTACATTAGTCGTTATGGTGCTGACGAGGGTATTCCTGAACTCAGGGAGGCATTGACACAGAAGGTATGTGATTTAGAATGCTTAAATCTTTATAATCTTCCAACTAATTAATATTCTGCTCTGGTCATTGGTGTCTGATGAGCCAAAGCATTATAATGCCTTAGATAATTTTATTTGTTCACTGATAGCTGCATTTATTATTTTATCTCTTGTACTTATCAAGCATGGCATTGCTTCTACTTTATGTGCACTTCTAAGGATTATATTCTTTCAAATACTTGGCCAATATCATTTCTTAATTGATTCTGTTCTTCTTGGTTTAGAAACAACATTCTTGACAATATGCACTGCAACTGGAAAGTTGTATGTATATTACATTTAACTAATAATTTTTCTCTTTGTTCTGCAGCTACGAAAGGAAAATAAATTGGTGAATTCTTCAGTTATGGTTACTGCAGGTGCAAATCAGGTGATTAACTATGCTTTTTAGAATTTATGTTGTTCATTCTTATAAAAGTTAGAATAGAAATCAACAAGTATTAGGTTAAAAAAATGAAAGATATGAAAGTTAATTATGGCCTAGTGCTTTTTGGAGCCCTTCAATAACAATCAGCAAGTTTCACAGAATTATTTTATCAGCATGTGAAAAATAGTTAATGTGTGTATTCCATGGCCAAATATCATAATTCCATTGTGTTTTCCAAAATTCTGAAAATTTATTTACTTTGCTTAATGGCAGGCATTTGCAAATCTTGTTCTTACATTGTGTGATGCTGGGGATTCTGTAGTTATGTTTGCTCCCTACTATTTCAATGCATACATGTCCTTCCAGATGACGGGTGTCACTAAAATTTTAGTGGGTCCTGGTAACCCAGAGACACTTCATCCAGATGCAGGTAAACCTTGATAAACTACTCATTGCATATCTTTTACACCTTTTCTTGTAGCAATATAGAGTATTTGTCTGAAAGGTCCACCTGGGTATTTTTAAGTCAGTTATACTTCTCACTTTTTTTGGATAAAGTCCGATCTGGGTTTTCATAGTCATACTCTAGTGGATGAGAGGTGTGCCATAGTACAGTCAGATATCCATGAAGGGACAGTTCAATAGTCAAAGTTTAGGATTTCAACTTGGAACTCTTAGGTTCAAGCTACTAGATGGGGATGGGATTTAGTAGATTGAATTGGGCTGCTTTTATTGTGTAAGCAAATATTTGACTGTGGAAAAGAAAAACATACTTTATTTTGAACAAAGAACACAGGAAACTAATGCAAGTCTAATATAAGTTATCGAGGTGCATTTTCTTTCTGTAGTAGTCTGTCTTTGATTGTATTATTTTTTATGTTACTTTGAATTCAGACTGGTTGGAAAGGACACTATCGGAAACTAGGCCAGTTCCGAAGGTCGTGACTGTCGTTAACCCTGGTAACCCCTCTGGGACATACATTCCAGAGCCCCTGCTTAAGGTTTCTCTATTTCTCCATCTCCTTACCTCTCTTCTCATCCTCAATAGGTGCACATCTCCTCTCTCCCTAACACATGCTAAAAAGACTTACACGTGCATATATTCTTATTTGACTCTTTGCAAGTATTCTAAGTAGGACTTCTCTTTGTATTGGGCAGAGGATTTCAGATCTATGCAGAGATGCTGGATCCTGGCTTATTGTAGATAACACATATGAGTAAGTTTTCTATTGTATCATAGATTCATCTGATATAGCATTTTTTTTCATGTTAAGATTTTTATGCATTTAAATAATATATCTTATTGAGAGAAGTTCTTATGAGCTACAAATTTCTTTGAAACATTATTGGGTTGATTTTAATTGAGAATTAATTCAGAAGACAACTTACTGTTGCATTGTTAGGAGAAAGGCTAGTGAATAGTGATATATACAATGCTGTTCATCCTGGAAGTATTCATGATTCAAGTTTCAAACTTATTTTACGCGTTCAATATCACTGTTCTTTGAAATCTCCCCATGATTTACTTAGTGGATGGGAAGATTTCACTTTGTTAACAGTGTCTATTTTCACAAGTTCTAGTTCATGTATTTTGCATCTGGAGTGATGAGTGACCAAGAGCAGAAAGTTGCATTCTCTGATTAAATAAGGATACATATTGAAAAAATGCTATGATTTTCCTGAAAGCAAATGTGCTCCTAATGGTTTCATAGTTGTATATCGAAAAGGGCCACTGAAAACAAGTGCCAAATTGATGAGTTTGTCACTAAGTGTGCTTGCTTGGGGTGTGTCATTCTCCTCAAGTAAAAGTTCTAGCTGGTTGTGTCATCCCGGTTCTCTTGAGGATCTACAATATGCATTAGTTGTTGCCCCTCAGTGAAGAATCTTATGGTGCTGACTTATGGATCTTAACAACTTTCTTTGTAGGTATTTCATGTATGATGGTCTAAGACATACCTGTGTAGAAGGTGATCATATCGTCAACATCTTTTCCTTCTCAAAAGCCTATGGAATGATGGGATGGCGAGTTGGATATGTAAGTAGCACTCTGTATCTCTCATGATAATTAATAACTAGAGGCTTATTTGTATTCAATATATACATTTTTCTTTTGTTTAGAATGAAACATTAAGTTATTCATATTAAAAATACTTCAATTTTAATTACTTTTTCTCTAGAAGTTATGGATATAGATTTGTACCTTATAGGCAATGTATTTAATGCATCTAATATTGGCATGCATACCTGCAGATAGCATATCCATCAGGAGTGGATAGCTTTTCGACTCAACTCCTCAAAATTCAGGACAATATACCAATCTGTGCCTCATTAATTTCACAGTACCTTGCCCTCTATTCCTTGGAAGTAGGACCTGAGTGGGTAACTGAGCGAGTGAAAGATCTTGTAAAGAACAAAGAAATCCTTCTGGAAGCTCTCTCGCCTTTGGGCGAAGGTGCTGTGAAAGGTGGAGAAGGTGCAATTTACCTATGGGCAAAGCTTCCTGACAAATATGTTGATGATGCTAAAGTCGTTGACTGGCTTGCTAAGAGGCATGGGATAGTTGTGATTCCAGGAGATGCTTGTGGATGCCCAGGGCATCTTAGGATCTCTTTTGGGGGCTTGAAAGAGGATGCTTGTAAAGCTGCTGGAGAGAGGCTGAGGAAAGGGTTGCAAGAACTAGTGGACCATGGAATGGTGGAGACCGAGACCGAGACCGAGGGCAAGCAGTGACTGTTTTACAGCCCATTTGATGTTGAAATGGGAAATGCAGTAGCCAGTCAGTTTAAAATAATTATTGTTGCATATGAATAATCAAGAGGAATGTACCTGGTGAATTGTCTAAAATAGAACCATAGTTCACTAAATGTAAAGACATTCACCTTGTAGTTTTCTGAAGTAGAATAATAATAGTTCAGTAATGTTCAATGTTAAGTTTTTACTGCAGATGCATTTCTGATATGAGATGCTCATTACATGCATAATGGCAATAAATACAGGTAGATATAGTTTTTGTGGGATGGACTTGTGTCTCTATCTACTAGGTTTTATGAGATATAAGAATTTTAAAGAATCATTACAAATACACACACACACACACACAAATTAATTATAATTTGGCAATGCATTAAGATCATAATTTCTCAAATCTTGCCTTTCTCATTAAATAAATTGGTAATTTTTATCATATTAATTTAAGAAAAATGTTGCTTGTAAGTTGTAACAAAAACTTTTTTAATCTATTTATTATGTCTTTTTATGTGATACTATTTTATTTATTATAATTTTTTAAATATATATTTTTATATAAATAATAAATATTATTATTATTATTATTATATATTAATTTAATTGGTAAATAGTTTTTTTTTTAATTGGTAAATAGATTTGCACTTTAATTTATTGATGATATATTTTTATACTTTTGTTTAGTTAATCAATATTTTCTTTTTCTTTTCTCTTTTCATTGTTTCTTAACGTCATTAACTTTGTCTTTAACAATTCAAATATGGAACCACTCTGACTAATTTCTTTACAATGTTTTGAAATCCGGCTTGCCCTTTAAAAAACTTAAATTTATTTTATAATATATTTAAATTTTATTATTTATTATGTTAGAAAACTATTATTAAAATTAATTTTACTATATAATTTAATATTTAATATTTATATATTCAAAATAAATTTAATATATATATAACTAAAAATAAATAGAGAGTTGATTTGCGTCCGTTAATAAATCATAATTTAAAAATATATTGATGCATTTCATTAACAATTTAAGAAAATCACTCATTTTTAGTACAAAACGATTCATTTTTATTTATCTTAATTTATATAAAAAAAAAAATAACTAAATTTACTTGGATAATTGATTCATTTGTGACTGAATAACTTTTTTACCGGATTTAGGGAGTGTTTGGTAGAGCGATGGCTAAATGTGCGATTGGTATAAAAATGTGAGTGTCAAATCGCCAATAGCTAAAAGCAGCTTATAATTGCTTATGAAATTTACCGATTAAAGAGAAATTTTATCATAATCGGAGTTTTTAGTTGACCAATCAAATATTACAAATTTTTTCAATTGACGACGTATATGTTGGTAATTGACAATTAAGGGTGTTTAGTTGGCCAACCAAACAGCCCCTTTGAATAAAAAGAGTATATTATAAGTGATTAAATCTAACCCTGCGAGCCAGTTATTGTTTTTTCCAATTTAACCGGTCCGATACTCAGTGAGCCGGTTTAACAACATGTTTCTTTAACAGCAAAGAAAAAACAAAAATAAATAAATAAAAGAGTGAAAAAGGCGAAAAAAAAAAAACCTGGCAAAAGTGTAATAATATGATGGCCTTGGATTAGATCTAACAACTGCCTAAGTCGGGCCCCACATCTCCTAACGCCCAACAAATCCTCCCGAAGGGCCCAAAATCACATTGTAAATTCCCTAAAACCTGAGGAGAATGCTGACATTTGGAAAGTATTTAAAAAATGTAGCCGTTTGGCCTGACTAATAGGTCTTTAGAGGGACAATCTCGTCATTTCACAGATTTCTTTTAACTGTTCCTCGATCGTTTAAACGTCGCCGTCAAAGTTCACTGTCTGGTCAAGCCAAGCCTTAGCTAGTTGTAGAGAGAGAAGAAGTTACTGTGAGAAGTGAATGGCAGTGTTTTAGAGAGAGAAAAAAAAAATCTGAGAGAGTATAGATAAAGTATGAAACCCTAGATTTTGAGTTTAGGAAGTGAAAAGAAGAAGGAAAATGGTAGGAAGTTCACTGAGTGGATTACAAGATCACTTGAAATTGGCTAGAGAGTATGCTCTTGAAGGTCTATACGATACTTCTATTATCTTCTTCGATGGCGCCATTGCTCAGATCAACAAGTAATCAACTATTTTATTTCTTTCTTATCTCTCACTCTCTACTAAATTATTATCCAAAATTATGCTTTTATTCACATATAATTTTTAACTTTTTAGAGAAAGATTTATAAATATATATTTGATTTGGTGGAAATGGAGTTGTTAGTTCGATTTGGATTCTGTTTGGGAGATTGGGAGGAAATTCAATTGGCCACTGGATTTGATTGCCAGTTGCTTGAATCCATGTTAATAGACCTTGCAATCACTGTCTTGTTTCAGGCACTTAAACTCCCTTGATGACCCTTTAATTCGCACAAAATGGATGAATGCCAAGAAAGCCATTTCAGAGGAAGCAGAAGTTGTCAAGCAATTAGATGCGGAGAGAAGGGCATTTAAGGAAACTCCTACAGGCCGACGTGCTGCTTCGCCACCCATCCATGCAAAATCATCCTTTGTATTCCAACCATTAGACGAGTACCCTACTTCTTCCGGTGCTCCCATGGATGATCCTGATGTGTGGAGGCCTCCGAGTCGGGACACCACGAGTAGGAGACCTGCTAGGCCTGGTCAAGTGGGTATGAGGAAATCACCCCAGGATGGGAATTGGGCTCGTGGTGGTACGGCGAGAACAAGTACAACTGGCCGTGCTCCAAAGGCTGGTGGTTCAAGCAGGGTGAACTCAGGGGTTCGAGCATCAACTACTGGAAAGAAAGGCACTGGTGCTGGAAAATCTGGCAAGGGAGATTCAGCTGTAAGTTAAACTAGGTGTCCTAATTGTGTTTGTAATGTTATATCATTTGTCTATAGCATTTGTCTTTAGTTGTATAGTTATTTCACATTCATATTTGTCTTTGTTATGTGAACTTATTTGCAAATGGAATTGTTAGAACGGTGATGCTGAAGATGGAAAGTCCAAGAAGGGACAGTATGAGGGACCTGATCCTGACTTGGCTTCTATGCTTGAAAGGGATGTCTTGGAAACTACTCCTGGAGTTAGATGGGATGATGTAGCAGGACTTAGTGAAGCAAAAAGACTTCTAGAAGAAGCTGTTGTCCTTCCATTATGGATGCCCGAATATTTCCAGGTACACACTGGTTGAGATGAATTATAATTTTTGTTCACACTCTCATCTTGCACTAATTCTTTATGCTTTATATTTTGTCCCTTAATCATGCATTCCAAATCTTTTGGAGTTAAATGACTTGTTGAAAGATGTTTTAATTTCATTTCTACTGCGTTGCCTTGTTGAAGGTTATTGATGTTTCTTGTCTCGCGGCAGGGAATTAGGAGACCATGGAAAGGAGTTCTTATGTTTGGCCCTCCTGGTACTGGAAAAACGTTGCTTGCTAAAGCTGTTGCTACTGAATGTGGTACAACATTTTTCAATGTTTCATCTGCTACATTGGCTTCAAAATGGCGTGGAGAGAGTGAACGCATGGTACGGTGCTTGTTTGATCTGGCACGAGCTTATGCACCAAGCACAATTTTCATTGATGAGATCGATTCTCTGTGCAATGCCAGGGGGTAAGTATTTCTCTGGTCTGTGGAAGTTTGATTCCTGTTAGTTCTTTGCATAGATGCTTACCTGGGAAAATCTTTTGCTCTCTGTGTTTTATCCCAACATTGTGCATTGTGTTAGGCTTTTCTGTTTGCATGAAAATTAATTTTATCTGTGGCATAGGCTGGAAGTTGCTTTCTACATTTTTAATATCCTTATAATGGTGCTTCAAATTGTAAACTCCATTTGTTTGATAATCTCACCTGCAATCCATTGCATGAAGTTGTTTGCTATGCACTGAAAAGTGAACTGATTGGTCTAAACTTCCGTTTGTATTGAATGACTACAACACTGCAGGGCTTCAGGGGAGCATGAATCATCTAGAAGAGTCAAGTCTGAACTTCTTGTTCAGGTAGATGGTGTAAACAATACCTCTACAAATGAAGATGGCAGTCGCAAAATAGTGATGGTTTTGGCTGCTACTAACTTCCCTTGGGACATAGATGAAGCACTGAGGTTAATAATGCTTTTTATTTTATTGAGTTTTATGCTCTTGGGATTTTCGGTTAGAGTGAACTATCTTTATAGAGCTATGTAAAGATGTTGTAGGTATCTTAGTGATGTTAATCCTTATCTAATTTAATGCTCTGATGCTTTGCAGGAGGAGGTTGGAAAAGCGTATTTACATTCCGCTTCCAAATTTTGAGAGTCGTAAGGAGCTCATTAGAATCAATTTGAAAACTGTTGAGGTAAATTGACTATGTTTTTTGTAAATCTGAGATATATTTAGATACAAAAAAAATCTGAGATATAATGAGAAAAATCTTAGCTAAGCTATAGCGTGTGTATCTGACTCTAGTTCGTAGGGCTACTGCTGCATATGAAATATGGTTGAAAGAGAAGAATGCACATTCCCTGATCTATACAAAGAAGTTTTGACAACAGCAATTTTTCTTAGAAAAAATGCATTTACATTTTTTAAACAATGTGGTTGAGCGGATCTGAGGATGATGGCTAGATTATATGATGGATGTTATATTAATAACTCTGGATTTTGAAAGTTCACATTTTGCCATTTATTTCGTGCAACATTTATCACTCAAACTAGGTAACCTGATTGTGGCATGATTAAGGTGTAAAGTTTTGTGATGGTTATTGCTATTTACGGGTTTGCAAGTGGATTTTTTGTTTTATGGCAATCATATCTGACCAATTTTTTATCACAAATCTTTCTTGGAAATGATAGTTTCTAATTATGTCACTGATTTGGTGTCACTCGCTGGTTATAAATGTTACTAGGTGGCTGCTGATGTGGATATTGATGAAGTGGCTCGTCGGACAGAGGGGTACAGTGGAGATGATCTAACAAATGTTTGCCGGGACGCTTCCTTAAATGGCATGAGGCGCAAGATAGCTGGGAAGACTCGAGATGAGATTAAAAATATGTCTAAAGATGAGATTTCGAAGGATCCTGTTGCGATGTGTGATTTTGAAGAGGCCTTGCAGAAGGTCCAAAGAAGTGTGTCTCAAGCTGATATTGAGAAGCATGAGAAATGGTTTTCAGAATTTGGATCGGCATGAGTATGTGACCAATGTTGAAATGAAGACATCTGCTGGTTCTTTTCTTCATTTGATTCATTCATCTGGTGCTACGTTTGTATTTCTTAGTAGCAATTAGATTGATTGAAATCCAATGCTTAGCAAGGGCATATATATATATATATATTTTCTGATTTTCTCAAGCAATGTGATTCGATTATTCGATTTATTTTATAGAACTCTGCAACTTTTTTATTAGATTATATGAAATGCATCAAAGAAAACCTGACAAAATGCATTTCTTTCTTTGGGGGGTGGGAAAGGTAGCGAGTCATCACCAGGGGTCGTATATTTTTGGTGTGGATGTTGATTATTTTTGTTCAAGGAGCAATGACTGGATCACTATTAATAAACTTGCAGGCATAGTTGATTTACGATGTAGTAATGGATCTCCGCCACCTCATCCTCCTTAAACTCCTCTGCAACTCTGCCTCCGCTGCCACTAAATTTAACAAACCATGAATGCCATCAACTGTTACTGGTCTTTGTTAATAGGAAACATTAAATATTTCTTTTGGATGGTTGACTCAGTTTATGAAGTGAATTTGCTTCGCATATCTATTTAGAGCAAGTTTTGAACATATAAATTGAATATAAATAATTTTTTTAAAAAAATTTATTTAAAATATTTAATCTCAATAGACTTAGTACAAGAGGTATTCTTGACTGAATTAGTATCAATCAATTTAAAGGATTTATAGACAATTTTTGGATTTGTTTACAGATAAGAATAGTAAAAGATGGCTAATTGCTAAAGCAAGGCTTTATATGCATGAATATCTTAAGATGGCAATATATTGGCATATCAGCCATAATCTTTTATTACACTTCTTCTTTTTCTTCACTACCAATTTATTAGTCGACTTCAAGAACAAGCTTCACCTTAAAGGGTTTTTATGGATTAGTTAATATAATTTTTTTTTTGCCATTAGATAAAATTTCAAAGATGTAAGGGTCAATTTGAAGTATTATTTTTTACCGACTCCTAAGTAATATTTCACTGATTTTTTTTTTAAATTGATTAAGAATGATTTAATTATTTTTCATCTTTCTATAGATATAGTCCATTAGCGTTTAGAATAAAAAAAAAAAATTTATATAGTCGATTCCAATTTGAGACTAAAGTTAATTTGAGTTGAGTCATTTCACATATTATTATGTTATTTATCAAGTGTATATATTATATATAGCTAAAACTAAAAGAGTGTTTAGATCTACTTAAAATAGATAAAAAATGTTATTTTGAAATTTAAAAAATGCTAAATGATTTTTTAAGTATTTGGATGATTAATTCAAAATATTATTTTAAAACTTAAAAAAAAAAAAACTAAATAAAGGTAAATTTTGTACTTAGCTGAATAAAGATCCTTTTCTAGCGTAATTAAGTGTTTTATGTTTAGGTAGTTGAATACATTGAGAGTATAAACAAACATCTCAATAAAAATGGCCATATGAGTTTTGAAATTCATGAACAGGTGTACCATTTTTAGAGAAATATTTGACAGGAATTGGGATATCATGGATTGACTTATTGGAGTTAAAAAACAAGATAGTCTAGATGAAGGTTTTTTGGAGAAACTAGGCTCTGCAAATTAAATAAGCTGGGCATCAAGAGATGCTGAATGATTTTGCTCATAATTTGTAACCCATGATTGTTGAAATTGATTCTAACAATTTTTCTCTTGGGATTTGCTTTGGAACATAAATACAACTAGGTATTTGGTTATAATCCACATGAAAAAGCAAAGTATCATCCGTTCCTTGAGAAATAGATAAATTCAGAGAATAATTCTGAATTCGGTAAACAACAAGGTAGATATAAACATCTGAGAAGAGGGAACTACACCAATTATCTGGATCTGAACTTTCAAAAATGAAAGTAAATGAGAATCTGAAATTGACATAGTAAAATTAGAAAACATAGTGATAAGCAATTCTAGATGTAATTAGTAATCCTTTTAAAAATAAGAATCAATCTGACTACTCCAAAATAAAGATGAATAAATCTTATACCCTAATTTAATGTGAATTTGTATATTCACATGGAAGAGCAGACATTCTGTCACAATTATTATATAGTTGAATTATAAGAAGTATGCATCTGTATGCCGCAATGTGCAGAGTGTCCCAAGTTTCACATTTTGCTTGCATATAATTAAATATAAATGAATGGAGGCGACTCTTAGATTTTCTAACTGGTAGCACCCTTGTGGGGAGTAGCCGTATAAAAACATTCATATGCTATAATATTTTAAATCAAAACATAAGAAATTTTATCATTTATGTGATATTATCCTACTCAAATTTAGAGTAGTTGATATTTAATATATTAATTGAATATCAGATTATTTATATTAAAAGAATATAAAAAAATTTAACGATAAATAATATTTAAATATTTAAATATTAAATTGAATTTTATTGAATAAAATATTTTTATGTTAAATCTAAATTTAATTTAATTCCGTTTAATTCACGATTTTAATAACTTTTTCTAAATAAATTAAGAAAATTAAAAAAATAAAAAAAAAATAAAATTAATATATTAAATAAAAAATTTTAGTGAAAAATATTTTTTAAAAAAATAAGAATATATAAATATATTTTATATAAATTTAGTAAAATTATTCAAGTGTCTATTGGATAAAGTAGATTGAAACATTTATGAGTTCTAATATTTTACAATAATTACGTAATTTACAATGTA
Organism: Aleurites moluccanus; assembly: GCA_948193065.1. Classification (NCBI taxonomy): domain Eukaryota; kingdom Viridiplantae; phylum Streptophyta; class Magnoliopsida; order Malpighiales; family Euphorbiaceae; genus Aleurites; species Aleurites moluccanus. The sequence continues at coordinate 810 of CANXYC010298574.1, read as the reverse complement.
TGCTTAATATAATTGATAAAAAAATAAAATAAAAATAAAAATATATAATATTTAAGATAAATTTATCTATTAGGCCAAAATCAATAGTTATGTAGATCTAAATCTCACTCGTATCCAATTAATTATGAGTATATAAATAAGAAAGAACTATTATTATGTATTAAGATTATTATAAATTATAATTAAATAACATTTTTAATAAAAAAAATTAACGTAAAAGAATATACTAAAAAATGTTGAGAAAAGGGAATGTTAAAAAATAATTTGAAATGATTTTTTTTTCCCTGATAGGATGGAGGTAACTTTCCTTCCTGCATAAGTTTTCTTGAATGTTTTTTTTTTTAGCTTTCCGATGTGGGAAAAAATAAATAACTTAAAATAATTTTTTAAACTGTTTTAATGAAAATTATTATAATTTTATAAAGGGTTAATTATAATTTTTTATTATAAAATGACTTAATATATTAAATTTTTTTTAATTTTTTAAAAATATATTAACTCTTCTTAACGAATGTCATAATATATTATTAGACCCTTTCGTTCAATTTTATCATTAATTAATCCTATAAGGATAGTAAAAAGACAGAAATATTTTTACCCTTTATTTTTAATTAATTATATTCTATTTTTGTTTTAAATTTTTTTTTAAGGTTAAAAAATTTATTTTCATATTTTTGACAAATTTTAAAATAAAAAATAAACAAAAATATTTTTTATTTGTTATTTTTTATTTTAAAAAATAATTTAAGAAGAAATTAAATTATTAATTAAATTATTTCTTCTTAAATTTTTTAATATAAATAAAAAATT
>CANXYC010298523.1:0-19538 GCA_948193065.1 Aleurites moluccanus | reverse complement strand
TATCTTGTAAATGACTTGGTCATCTTTCCTTGGACCAAGTTCATATGAAACCTATTTGTTAACTTGACTGAATTTATATTATATGTTGATGGTCTTGTGACCAATATGTTTCTTGTGAGATTGCAACCGTATGACCCTATGGATAGAACACTCTTCTCAATGAGAGTAAATTCATTGGTCCATTGTGCACTTTGGGAACCTAGCTAATAGGGTTTTTATCAGTGTTCCACCTAGAGGGGATCATGAGCTCTAGACGCATGCTTGGCCAAGCATGCGTTTGCGATAAGGTAGCAAGGACTAACGATGCACTATGTTGTGATAGGTAGCAAGGCTATTGATGCACTCTGCAGTTCTACCATGTAATTTGATAGTGCTATTCGATTGTGAGCACTTCTATTCTTGTAAGCATAACCATATGATATTTTCTTACCCATGTTCTTTGGATTGACCTTTCCTTTGGATTAATATATTTCTTTTATATTGCATGTTCATATCTTACTGAGTTGAAGGCTCACTCCTCTTTTGTGGATTTCAGGTGATAGTGTAGCTCATGAGGGAGCTAATCTAGAAGATCGAGCTTTTTGATTCATTCCTCCAAGAAGTCTCTATTGTAATTATTTCGATTTATATATATTCATGGAATTGTATTATGATACTGTATGTATTAGGAGTATACTCTAGAGCTTCGTAGTTAGATGTTGAGGATGATAATATTTTGATGTCTAAATTGTTATGATTGGGCTACCCTTGTTCCTTAGTGATGTGGGAAGTATCTTTTGATCTTTAAGGAACAAGAGGAAATTCCTTAATGATAAACATATATATGTATGAATGGTAATTTCATGAATCTTAGAAATGAATGTTTTAATGATAATTATATAAGATGTAAATATGAAATGTGTATGAGATCCAGAATATGAGGGTTCTACGGGTTTGTGGTGGCCTTAAGCCTACCCTTGCCCTAGGACCGTCGCACCATTGGAGTTGGGGTGTGACATTCCAACTCCATAGAATTACTACCCAACCTCCATCCTTTCATTTACAACAAAAAAAATCAAACTTTAGAGCAACGTGAAGAAATTACCTCTTGAGATCCTTAGCTCCAAATGTTTGATCCAAGCCCAAATAGTTTAATTAGAAATGATGGGGATGATTATTTGTGAAGGATGGAAGGTTGGATCATGGGTTTTGGGTATGGTGTGAAGAAATTTTTTTACTTTGAAGCTCTAACAATGGTCGTCGGCCATGGTGGATTAAAAATGGAGAAGATGACTTCATTTTGTGCTAAGAGTTATATATATATATATAGGTTTAAAATTACTCATATTTACCATTTTGTCATTTTTCAATTTAATTTCTATCTCATTTTCCCTTTAATTCTTTAAATACTTTTCTATATTTAATATCTCCCCCCATATATTTTTAATACACTATTTATAATGTCTATTTTAATGTTCATTAAGGTCACTTTTTCAAAAGAGCTACAATTATTTAATTAAAAATCGAGTTCTATATAATGCTTACAATTAAGCTTATTTAGAGCTTCTAACTAGAAATATTTTTTTTTTCATTACCTATTTCATTCAATTAAATTCTCAATATTTCTTCTTAATTTTCTTTTAAACTTGGGTGAGTTATTACATCCATGGTACTGTATATAATTAGATGATTAAGTACAATAGTGATATATGAATAGTGAAATAATTGACATTTAAGTGACAATAAAATATAATGTGATTTGTTATTAAAGTTTAATAATTAATGACTATAATGTGTAATACTTAATGATAGTGAAGTGAGTGATATTGAAAATATTAAAATGAAATTTACATGTTTTAAAAAAGATTTTAGAAGTGTCATGTATATCTGTATAAACTATGAAGTTGAGAGTACAAGGATGACATATTATTAGGAGTGTACAAAATAATTCTTGTGCAGGCTGTGTGATTTTTGAAAGACTTGGTTTTGGGTCTAGAATAGCATTAAAATTACAAAGAAAATTTTGGCAAAATTTCTGTAAAATTTATAAGTAATAAATGGAATTTAAGCATTGATGAGTGAGTTAAGATTGATTGAATGATTGATAACTGGATTGTTTATGGGTTCTACGGGTTTGTGGTGACCTTAAGTCTATCTGTGCCCTAAGACTATCGCAGCTCAAAAGTGGGTCGTGACACCTAGCCGTAGGGTCTGATCCACCTTATGTTATTTACATGTTATAAAGTAAATGATATGTATTTATGGCCCATTATCTGCTATATATACATGATATTTGTTGTTATGAGTGCCTATACATATATATTTAATGTCCATAAGTTATTTCCCTTGATTTGGTCCTCTGATGTGCTACTTATGAACCATTTGTTACATATTTATTGTTTATTGATATTTACCTAGTCTTGTGTATAACAATGTATATATTGACTCACTGAGTATGAAAATACTCACTCTTTTAATAGATTTAACTTTTTGGGTTAGGAGTAGAGTTGGTCCAAGATTTCTTCATTAATGGATTCCAGCTATTTTATTATAATGTAAATATTTTACTTGTATATATTCCTTGTGTAAATTTTAGATTCTCCATATATATATAAATTATTGGCATGATTAAACTTAGTATGGTCTGTAATATTATTAGTTATTAATATATAATGTAGATGAGATGTGTTGAGGTCAGATATGATCATAGATGATGACAGATAGATTGATTAAATGGATATATATATATTATAGCAGGTGATGTTTACAGGATATATTTCCTACGTAAAAATGGGACCGTCATGTTATAATATTGGGACTTGCCTGGTACTGATGAACTTCACCATTGCGGCTCCTCTTTCGCGGCTGTAACTTTCTTTGAGTCGCGGATGTGACTGAACTTATCACCCTCGCAAATAATATCTTGTTAAGGCTTGATGCCATTACATCTCTGAGTTTCCTTAGTAGCGACTGCGACTTTCACCTCACTTAGATCTTGAGCTTCTAGACCTTATGGACCTTTTATTTGTCCCTGCGACACCTTGGCAGTAGTTGCGACTTCTTTTGGTGAAATATGGCAGTGTTCGTGACTGCAAATTTTGCCCTGTTATGGGCTTCACCTTTTGAACCTGCCGGAGCCCTTAGTCACGGCCGCGATATTTCCATAGCGGCTGTGACGTTTCTTCAGCCTTGAACTTGACCTTCTATAATCCTTATTCGTGGCTACAACTACTTATGTAGCTGCTGTGATTTTCTACAATCTTGTAACTTTGAGAAATAGGTTTTGGCTATCTTGCATATAAACAAACAAACTTGTTAGTTCTTTAATTAGTTGTTTGTAACCATCAAAATGAGTATGTTAAGACACTACTGTATAATAATCTCCCTCTTTTTTATTGTGATAAATAACCATTAAGTGCAAGATATAAAAAGTATGTGAGCATGTATATTTTGTGCAATTTTGACAAAACTCCTCCTCAATACGTGCATTAGAGTTAAAATTAAAAAATTTAGGTCTTTGCACTTACTTTTCCTCCTTTGTTGATACCATTAAAAATAAATGAATATATTATAGGGAATTAGGGGTTTTGCATAATGCATATCAACAAAAAAGTTCAACAATATGTTGTATTCAAGCATGACAACATGATAGCAAATTCAAGTTAATATTTCAAATATGCTGTAAATAGGCAAATTCAACAATACAACTTCATCAAATAAGCTGCCAATATAAAGAACCATAAAAATGAATTGCCAATAATATTCAAAAATGGTCAAAATGAGCCAATATTCATAAGATCCAAAATACCAGCAAACAATGGTCAAACAAAACATAAACATAAGGCCAAAACGTATCCAAAACATATGAAAGAATGGCCAACAGCAAAATTAAGGCCATATAACCAAAATATCCATAAAAAATATACTAATTACAAGAAAATACAAAAAAATTTAGATTCACCAAAAACAACATACAATCATTTTTCAACATTTTTATCAAATTCTCTACCATCTAATATGCCTAGCTTCCTCTTAATAAAATTCATCCTTTCCTCATTCAAGGTTTTGTAAAAATATTTGTCAATTAATCATTAGACACAGCAAATTTTAAAACAACATTATTATTTTGCATTTGATCTCTAAGAAAATGATGTCAAATATCAATGTGTTTGCTCCTTGAATACTGAATAGGGTTTGTGGACAAATTTATAACACTAGTATTATCACATTTAATAAAAATTTATCGAGAGTAACACTTAGGTCTATTATTTGTTGTTTCATCCATAAAACTTATGCACAACAATAAGTAGAAGCTACATATTCAGCTTTTACGGAGGACAAAGCCATTCAATTTTACTTCTTGCTAAACAAAGAAACAAGTCAATTTCCTAAGAATTGACAAGTAACAGAGGTACTTTTCCTATCCAAACTACTATCGGCAAAATCTGCATCGGAGTAGCCAATCAAATTAAAATTCATGCCTTTGGGATACCATAGACTAAGATGTTGAGTATTAATTAAATATTTTAAAAATCTTTTGACCATATGCAAATGAGATTCATTTGGGCAAGATTGAAATCTAGCACACAAATACATATCAAATATTATTTCAGGTCTACTTGAGGTTAAATAAAGCAAACTATCAATAATACCTCTATATTTCTTCTCTTCAATAGGTTTGTCATTTTCATCTTTATCAAGCTTTATGGTGGAGCTTATGGGTGTTCTACTAGCTTTGACTCCATCCATGCCAAACCTTTTAAGAAGTTATTTAGTATACTTTGATTGGTTGATGAAGATCTCTTCCTCACATTGTTTGATTTGAAGACCAAGAAAGTACTTCAATTCTCCCATCATACTTATCTCAAATTTACTTTGCATGCACTTAGAGAATTCCTTGCATAATAGATAATTAGTAGCCCCTAATATAATATCATCAATATATATTTGTACAATCAACATATTATGTTTGATCTTTTTGAAAAAAAGTGTTGCATCAATCTTGCTTTTGAAAAACCATTTCATAATAAAAATGTGTTAAGTTTATAATACCAAACTCTATGAGGTTCTTTTAGGCCATAAAGTGTTTTTTACAATTTAAAAATATGGTTTGGAAAATCAAATTGTTTAAAACCAGGAGATTGTTCAACATACACCTCCTTTTTAATAAAACCATTCAAAAATGTATTTTTCACATCCATTTAGTATAATTTAAAATTCACATGATATGCAAATGCTAAGAGCATTCTAATGGCTTCTAATATAGCTATGGGTGCAAAAGTCTCATCATAATATATTCCTTCCTTTTGATTATACCCTTTGCTACTAACCTAACTTTGTTTCTAGTGATCACACCAACTTCATCTAATTTATTTCTATAAACCTATTTGGTACCTATGATTGGATAGTCTTTAGGTCTAGGAGCTAAGGTCCAAACCTTACTTCTTTCAAATTGGTTAAGCTTTTCTTGCATAGCCTCTACCCAACTCTCATCCTCTAATGCTTCCTTAACAATCTTAGGTTATATCTTAGAAATGAATGCAAGGTTATTGACTATCTCTCTAAAGGAAGCTATAGTGGTTATTCTTTTAGAGGTATCTCCAATGATCCAGTCTTTGGGATGGTCTTTCTTAAATTTCCAATCTTTTGGAAGTTCATTCTCAACTTGTGGGGGTTTAATAGCAATAGGTGGACCCTCCAAACTTTTATGGTCTTCTTTAGGTGAGTCATCATATGCATCCATGTTAATGATGAATCACGTTGTGAGGCCTTGCTCAAGCACCGAGATGCTCAATTTAGGTGGCGGTTTTCCACAAAATAAAGGCAATTTTTGCCTTGCATTTACAAATTCATTCTTTAATCTTTTGTTTTGAAATTTAGTAGAGTCACCACTTTTATTTTTAAGAGAAAAAGAAAGAAAATTCAATTTGACTCCAAAATATAACCCATGGATAAAAATTACTAGATCTTTGAATTGAGACTGAGCTCGGAGACTAGGTTTTTGGTTTACAATAACTCTTATTTGGCTTATCATTTAACAATTGATTTATGAAAATTAGATTTCATAGACAAATATAAGATGGCAATTATAGAATGCATGAATAAAGCATAATGAAGCATATATATAACTTTAAAGTAAAAAACAAAGAGTAAAAGAGGTTAAATACATCAAAAAGCCAATAATAGGGATGTTAACTCCAGCCCTCAATGAGAATTTTAGGTTAACCACACATTCCATAAAACAATATTAAAATATATTAATTAAAAAAAAAAAGAGTTTTTGGTATTTTTGGATTTGAAACTATGAAACAACTTGCCTGCGTATTCCTTGAATAGGAATAAAAGCTCACATAGTTCTCCCTCCTTGCAAAGGGGATTTGATTTGATTCTAAGAAAAGATTGATTTTGTGGTTCTAATTAATTTATATCAATTAATTTTAAGGTATGAACACGATACTTTGCTTTGAGATTGATTTTATGTTGTGGTTCTTTTAATTGATTTTACACCAATTAATTTCAAGGTACGAACATGATACCTTGCTTTGCGGGGGATGCCTTCTTAGAATTCTTTTGGATTAAAGTTCCACTTTGGATTCGGTAAAAATTAGCACCATGATATGCTTCGAGTTAATGCTTCTAGATTGACTCAAAGAGAGATCACTTTAGGTCTTCTATTCTTCCCACTCAAAGAGAGTTGGAGAAATCGATTCAAAATCAAACATAAGTGAACTGCTTATGAATGAGAAACTAAAAATAGGGTTAGAAAAGAGAGCCAACTAAGAAAATTTTGATTTAGTTATTTTGATGTGTAACTCAAAGAGAGTTTGTGTGTTTTGAGAAGGAAATTGAGCCTTGTATTTATAGGGAAGCATCTGAGGGAAATTTGGACTGAAAACCGATGTGGAATTCACGTTTTGGGTTTGGTGGCACCTGTATTGAAGCTTGGTGGCAGAGGGGCTTCACTTTGGCAACAAGAGCAGCCCTTGGCGGCACTATCACCCAGGCTAGCTCTTGCTGCCAAAGCCTAGGTTGGTTGCCACTAGGTTCGTTTAAATGCTTATTTAGTTTGATTAGTCCGATTCGAAGTTGTTTGACCTCCGATTGATGCTGATCAAATTGGCAAGGCTCAGTTTGTTTGTATTTGAAGTCGACTTGAATCTCTCGTTGATTGCTAATCATTCCGGCATAACCCAAGTATTCTTGGGGTGCAAAATCATGTATTCACAGTTGCCCCTATCGCCTTTACCTGAGTTTAAAGGGTAAAAGTGATGGTAGTGAACCAGGTGATTTTATGTCTGGTTGTAATGATATATGTGCATTATACTTGCACTCTGTAGTGCCTATTGATGTGCCAGTTAGTTCTAACAACTTTGATCTTTTTTTATTTTTTTCATTATTTTTATGTTTACGGTATTTTTTTTTGAATTACAAAAGCATCCCTTATCTGATTTAGGCAAATGATAGCTCTAAAAATAGAGAAAATCATATAGTTCTAATGACATTGACTGCTTTGCATTTTGAATTGAAATGGATCTAATATTACGGTTTTGGGCTGCGAAAGGACATGATGTTAATTATGGAGATTCTTAAAAAAAAAAAAGTTATAAATAGGGGTTCATCCGCCCATTCTCTTCATCTTCTCTCATTTTCTTCTTTTTGCTTCTCTCTTTAAAGCTTCTCTCTCTAGATTTTCTCTCAACTTTTCTTTATATATTTTGAAGCTGAGTCTGTGCCAACTAGGGGACACCAAAGCTATGAGGCTTTATGGGAGAATGACAATCCCGAGGATATGCTGCAAGAGCCTAAAGAGCACATCTCTTGGGATGGCAAGATCAAGGTATTTTTTTTTCTTTTGTTTTTTTCTTTTCTGCATTGTGCTTCTTTTATTCATTTATTTCCTTTTTGCCATTTTTTGTTTAGCACATGACCATTAGGAATAAAGGGGGTAGGTCGAACCTTGCCTATATTGCAAAGAGCATGGGTACTGGTATAGTGAGAGATTTGATTGCGTCGACTGGGTTTGTGTCATTTATGGGACTCAGACCCCTTCCTTAAAGTAACATTGCCTTGATAAAGGCATTGGTTGAGCGGTGGTGGGACACCACCAATACCTTCCACTTTTCATGCGATGAGCTGACTATGACTTCTATCGATTTGTGTATGTTGATTGGGTTGAGATTTAGATTTTACCTACTCAAAACCTGCCCCGATTGGCGAGTTTTCTTTTCTGCATAAGATATGGTTAGATTGATAGGGCAGAATCCTTCCCATACTCGAAGTACCATTGCGCGCACCTGGCTGTAGGCACATTTGAGAGATATAGAGCCTTTTAGTGGAGAGCATCCAGCAGTTGAGCCTGTTGCCCGCCTCATGATGCTAATATTAGTGGATTGCACCTTTGCTCATACCCATCGATATATTGTTGATATGAATATCCTTCCTAGTTTACTAGATTTGTCACAACTTAAGTCATATGATTGAGCTGGAATTGTTGTGAGCACCATGTACAGAGAGATGACTGATCACCATGTACAGGGAGATGACTGATCTATCTCATGGGGTACATACTTCCTTTGAAAATACATTCCTTATTTGGGAGTTACATTTCTATTTTGTGCCTTCTTCTTGTTATGACTGTTTGTTTGTCTAACTGTTTATTTGTTATAATTATCTGTTTGTCTACTTATCTGACTATCAGCTTGTCTAACTATCTGCTTGTTATGAATGTTTTGCTACTTTTCAACTCTAGGCTTACAAGTATTTTACCACACTTACTCCTACAATGGATGCTCCTCGATTGGATGTGTTCCCTGTTGGTATCAGATGGAATATGGAACATAAGACAGGATAGCCTAGGCGTGACTTCTGCACTATTAAGGCATTCTTTGGTAGTTTGAGTCCTTACCATGTATTTTCTTTTTCCTTATTTTAGTTCTGATTTAAAGTTCTGACTATGACTTGCTTGTGTAGAGGCGGGTAACCCCTTTTGCGACTAGGATACAGCTGATGCAAGCTATGCTGCATACCTACTATCTTATGTCATTTTCTTGGGTGTTGCTTCGCTTTCCATTCTACAAACTGTATTATCTGGGAGAAAGAGTCAGAGTTCAGACATTATGGGAGTAAGCTACCCCTAAACATACTCCAGTTGATATGAGATGGGATTATGACATCCATGCTTAAGAGGAGTCCTATGCTGGTTCACCCATGCTTCTGCTTCTTGAGCTTAAGATTCCTTATACAGAGTTATGTCAGACTCGTCTAATGGGTCGTGTTGGATATCCATATCAACTTTTTCTCGTTCTACTAGTCCTTTTGTTCAGCCTAATATTCCTAGCATAGGAGCATCCACTATGGCTCCTTCAGGTGCTAGAAATCAGAGTTCCAATGCAAGAAATAGAGAGGAGGTTGCCTTCAACCCTTTTTTGGAAATTACAAGGGAGATTCTTTATAACAGAGGCGATGGTCAGATGAGGACTTACCATGTTCCTAATATGATTCATCCTCTTACCTCAGACTTTCCTAAGTACATTGCGGTATGTGCCTTCTTCTTACCACCGTAAATTATCCTTTGGTAATTTATGTTACTTTATATTGTTTACTATATCAATGGAGATTCCAGCTGACTATATTCGACAAACTTATCGGATGTGGTGTTGAATGGAGATGGCTATCACCTCCTTACTGACTCAGATGAATGTTGACAGATGGGCTCGTCAGTAAGAGGACCCTCACCGCCGGAGGAGGAGAAACTAAGATTTTGATTTTATTTTGTGCTTTCTGAACTTTTTTCTAGACTTTTAAGATGTAATAATGTTTGTATTTTAATGGATGATGGATATATGCATGCTATGATGGCTATGATCCCTCTATTTTGGATGGATTTTTATGCAACTGATATTTTTAAGTTGCCGTGCAAAATTGATACAATTTTGATGCTAGGTCGTGCTTAAATTTTATACAATGGCTATCCTAAAATGCCTTGGGAATTCTGTTCAAGAGTCTTACGGCTTAAAACCCAAGAAAACAGAGCTACCAATAAGAAAAAGAGGAGCTACAATCTGACTGAATGGTTGTTGCCGCGAACATAAAGAACTGCTGCCGCCAAAGGCAGTTTGTGTAGCTGGCGATGCATGGTGTTGTTGCCAGCTCTAAAGAATACTGCCACCAAGGCCCTAGTTCATTCCGGATCAGTTTTTTGCCTATATATAGCCTTTTTTGCCCTGCAAAAGATCATTCTTGATTCATCCTTTTTCTTTTCAAACTTTTTTTTAATTCTCTATGTGTCACACCCCAACACCACCGGTGCGACGGTCCTAGGGCAAGGGTAGGTATAAGGCCACCATAAAGCCATAGAACCCTTAACTAAACCTGTCTTGTACATAATAGCATACACTTATTGAATGCAAACATCATATCTTATAATTTATCATCTTTAATTCTAACGTCTCCATTTGTTCCCTACCGATCAAAAGACAATAATTCCAACATCAATATGGAACAAAGGAGAAACTATAAATGCCATCCATGGCAACAAAATCATCCATTCATATCTATCTACGGAGCTCTAAGATAGTACTTCTCAATAGACAAATTTATATATGAATACATAACAAAAATAATATTTAGCATAATTACATCCAAGCTTCTTGTGAAGAAGAAATCAAGAAGCTCTATCCTCTGGATTAGCGCTCTCTCGAGCTACAGTAGCACCTGAAATCCACAAAAGAGGAATGAGCCTTCAACTCAATAAGATATGAACTATAAAATGCGTGAAGTAAATTAAGAATATGAGTGTCAAATCATGAATATATATATATATATATATATATATATATATATATATGTATATATATATATATATGTATATATATATATATATATATATATATATGGGCATGAAAGATCATAAGTTTATTCTTGAAGAAGAATGTGAGTGCTTACAACAAATAGCACTATTAAAATCATATCATAAATCAAATCATGGTTCTCATTTGGAACATAAGAATGCCTGCAAAGGATGGCATTATCAAATCACATATAAGATAGAACTGATATCATATCATACATATCAGTAGCCTTGCTACCTTAATGTGCACATATGCTTGCGTAAGCATATGCCTAGAGCTCATGGCCCCCTCTAGGTGGAACACTGATAAAAACTCTATCAGTTGGGCTCCCATTGTGCACATGGACCAATGAATTTACTCTCATTGGAAAACGCGTTCTATACTTATGCATATCATAGGTCGTCATGATAAGAGGTTCACAAAATTTCAGCTTTGGTCAAGAGACCATATATCATACATATCAAAGGCTTGTTTATGATCTTGGTTCAAGAAAGTAACCAAGTCATTTATACATTACGTGTTTACATGAAGTAGGTAATCCAATAAAGGATTCATATCACAAAGCATATACATGAATATTTAATAATTTATCTCATAAGGAGAAATATACATTTATGTATTTCATAACTTACCTCTCAGCAATTCTTTCCGCTAATCCGGCCATCACTTGCTTAATTAACTAGCCTCATCAAATCCTTGAACTGACCAAACCTTATTTCCCCAACTAAATCCTTGAAAAATCTTGACTTTGGAATGATGACTGAAGCCTTTTTAAATAAGAGCATATAATGATTTAATGCATTAATTCTGAGTATTAATGCACTAGAAAACAAATGGAACTGATTGGAGAAGAAATGAAAAAGAAAGAAGAAAAGAAAGAAATTATCGTGAAAAGAAAAGGCTATTGCCTCTCCATTAAATAGGCCACTGCCTCGCTAATTCCCACTTCGTCATTTCTCTACTTCGTCGAATCCTCTTCTCCAAATGTCACCTCGGCAAGGCCACTTCACTAAATCCTCTTCGCCAAATGCCACCTTGGCAAAGGCTACTTCGCCAAATTCTCTTTGCCAAACCCTCTTCGCCAAATGCTACCTCGGCAACCACTTCGCCAAATCCTCTTCGCCAAATGCCACCTTGGCAAAGGCTACTTTACCAAATCCTCTTCATCAAATGTCACCTCGGCAAATCCTCTTTGCCAAATGTCACCTCGGCAAATCCTCTTCGCCAAATGCCACCTCGGCAAAGGCTACTTCGCCAAATCTAGGAGCCAACTCGCACTACCTGACTTGCAATCTAGTTACAATTTCCATTCTCCTCAACTTTGCAACTTTCTATAAAACATATAAAGAAACATTCTCACGCTTATACTTGACTCGCTCGGCTACTAACATTATTAAAATAAATAATAACATACTCAGACTTACTGCAAGAATTAGCGAACCACTCATGCTCTGGTCGAGAAAACATATTTCCTCTCAAATACAAAATTCACTACTGCCAAACAGATTTAAGATAAAATATGAATATAAAATTTATATAAATAAATATATTCACACTTATCCACATATTCTGTGAAATCACAATACTGACTCACAGAAATCTTACCCAAACACAAAATTTCTAAGATTTTAAAATTTCAATCTAATCATAACAAACATTTATAAAAAATATAAAATAAAAATTACACAGGTATTACATTCTTCCCCCGTTAATTAAATTCGTCCTCGAATTTAAAAAATTCACTTAATCTGGAAACAGGTGGGGATATCTAGCTAGCTCACTTTCCCAAGTGCACTCTTCCATTACTTGATTCTTCCATAAGACATTAACCATTTCTATTTCCTTGTTCCTTAGCTTTTTGACCAATTTATCAACAATTGCCACAGGAACCTCTTCATAAGTCAAGTCTTGTTGAAGATCTACTGCTTGAGCTGGTAACACATGAGAAGAATCTGCCATATACTTTTGAAGTATTGACACATGGAAAACTAGATGCACACTGTCTAAATTCGGTGGCAAGGCTAACCTATAAGAAACCTTTCCAACCTTATCCAAGATCTCAAATGGTCCAATATACCTTGGAGATAACTTGCCTTTCTTGCCAAACCTTAAGACTCATTTCATAGGTGAGACTTTTAAGAACACTAAGTGTCCAACCACAAACTGAAGGTCTTTCCTTCTTGGGTCTGTATAACTCTTTTACAAACTGAAGGCCGTCTTTAATCTTTCCTTTACGAGTGGGACCTTCTCGGCTATATAATAAATCAATTCAGACCCTTCTATATGCTTCTCTCCCGCCTCATTCCAATATAAAGGAGACCTACACCTCCTACCATATAAAGCTTCGTAGGGAGACATCTGAATAGTTGAGTGATAACTATTATTGTAGGCAAACTCTATCAATGGCAAGTGTTTATCCCAATTTCCTCCAAAATCCAGAATACACATCCTTAGCATATCTTCAAGAGTTTGGATAGTTCTCTGGGACTGCCCATCTGTTTGCAGATGAAAAGCTGTGCTGAAATCAAGTTGAGTGCCCAAGGACTCCTGCAATTTCTACCAAAATCTTGAAGTGAACTGGGTACCTCGATCGGATATGATGGAAACTGGTATTCCATAAAGTCTCACTATTTCATCAACATAAATCTATGCATACTGCCAAGCTGTGTAGGTCATCTTGACTGGCAGAAAGTGAGATGACTTTGTCAATCGGTCCATAATTACCCATATTGAGTCGTGTCCACTTGAAGTCCTTGGCAACCCCACAATAAAGTCCATAGTTATTTTCTCCCATTTCCATTCTGGTAAAGGCAATTGCTGCAGTAGACCCGAAGGTTTCTGGTGCTCAAATTTCATTTGTTGGTAAGTCAAACACCTTGACACAAAATCAGTCACATCCTTTTTCATTCCCCTCTACCAATAGGAATTCTTAATGTCATGATACATCTTCGTTGCACTTGGATGCACATTATACTTAGTATGATGTGCCTCCTTAAGAATTACATCCCTCAAACTATCAACTGCTAGAACACACAGCTTGTTACCGAGCCTCAATATGCCATCAGTCACCACAAATCTTGGAGCCTTTTCTGATCCCGCATCGTTCTTTAGCTTCACCAACTGAGGGTCTTGGTCTTGAATTTCTCTAATCTGCTCAATGAGGACCAGCTTGACTTGGAAATAGGCTAAAAGCATTCATGAAGCTGACAAATCTAAACTGATTCCTAAATCATACAATTTCTGCATTTCCCTCACTAATATTCTTCTGCTCACTTGGACATGGGCTAAGCTCCCTAAAGACTTTCTACTCAAAGCATTAGCCACAACATTGGCTTTTCCTGGATGATATAAAATTTTACAGTCATAATCTTTAAGCAATTCAACCCATCTTCGTTGCCTAATGTTAAGATCTTTCTGCTGAAATATATATTTCAAACTCTTATGATCTGTGAAGATTTCACACTTTTCTCCATACATATAATGTATCCATATCTTCAAAGCAAATACAACTGCAGCCATTTCAAGATCATGGGTTAGATAATTCACCTCATGCTTCCATAACTGCCTAGAAGCATAGGTTATCACCTTTCCATGCTGTATAAGGACACAGCCTAGTCCTACTCTCGATGCATCATAATACACTGCAAATCCTCCTTCACCAGACGGCAAGGCCAAGATAGGTGCCGTGGTGAGACAAACCTTTAACTTTTGGAAACTCTTATCACATGCATCTGACCACAGAAATTTCACTTGTTTCCGGGTAAGCTTATTCAAATGAGCTGCAATCTTGGAGAAGTCTTGAACGAACCTTCTGTAGTAGCCTGCCAAACCCAAGAAACTTTTAACTTTTGACACATTTGTGGGTCTAGGCCAATTCAGAATTGCATCCACTTTCCTAGGATCAACTTCAAGCCCATCTTTGCTCATTATGTGTCCTAGAAAGCCCACACTCTTGAGCCAAAACTCACACTTCGAAAGTTTAGCAAACAACTGATGCTCTCTCAAAATCTGCAACACAATTCTAAGATACTCTCTATGCTCTTCTTCACTTTCTGAATATACCAGAATGTCATCAATAAACACGATAATGAACTTGTCCAAAAATGGATTGAACACCCAGTTCATTAAGTCCATAAATGCAACTGGTGTATTAGTCAATCCAAATGGTAATACTAGAAACTCATAGTGACCATATCTTATTCGGAAAGCTGTCTTTAGCATATCCTCATTCTGAATCTTCAATTGATGGTAACCTGATCTCAAGTCTATCTTGGAGAAATGACTTGCACCCTATAACTGATCAAATAAATTATTTATTCTTGGCAAAGAATACTTATTCTTAATAGTTGCTTTGTTGAGCTGCCTGTAATCTATGCATAATCTCATAGAACCATCCTTCTTCTTCACAAAGAGTACCGGTGCATCCCAAGGTGAACTGCTAGGTCTAATGAATCCTTTATCAAGCAAATCTTGTAATTGAGTCTTTAATTCTCTCAATTCTATTGGTGCCATATGATAAGGAGGAATAGAAATCGGGTTAGTGCCAAATAACAACTCAATACCAAATTCTATCTCTCTATCTGGTGGCAACCCCGGTAACTCTTCAGGAAATACATCCGGAAACTCGTTAACAATAGGAATCTGTTCTAAATCTCTTACTTCCTTTCGAGTATCTCAGACATAAGCCAAATATCCTTAGCATCCTTTTTTCATCAATCTCTTCGTCCTTAAGGTTGATATCACATTATATGGTGCTTCACTCCATTCCCCTTGGAACTCAAACTCCTCCCCCGAAGGTGGCTTGAAGACTAACTTCTTCCCATTGCAATCTATAGTTGTATAATATTTGGACAACCAATCCATGTCCAAAATCACATCAAATTCTAACATAGGCTACACAATCAGATCTACTTCTAAACTCTTACCACTTATGCTAACCACACAAGATGGATAAAAATCATGAACTTCAATCTCTTCCTCTAAAGGAGTTGATACTACCAAAGCATTCTTAAGAATTTCATATGGCACACTCAATTTCTTAGCAAAACATGAGGAAACAAATGAATGCGTAGCTCCTGAATCAAACAATACTCTAGCATTCAAAGCCTGAATAGGAAGAATACCTATGACCACAGTGTTAGAAGTTTGGGCCTCTTGCTGAGTAAGAGCAAACACTCTTCCTCTACCTCTCCCCATAGGTGCCTGACTGGTAGCTTATCCAAAAATCTGACATGAACCTCTACCTGCCTCTGGAGTCCTACCCACAATATCACGGCCAACGCCGGACTGCTGACCCACACTCCTCTCCCTAGCCATCTGAACTGTAGTCTGAGAAGACTGGGGTCTAGCTCCAAAAGAAAGTTGTGGACAATCCTTAAGCAAATGACCATGCTGTCCACATCCATAACATGCTCCTGACCCGAAGAAATAAGGCCCTCTATGAAGCTTACCACACGTAGGACAAAAAGGATTAGAAGTCCTAGGTGGTGCAGAACTGGCTATACCATAGCTCATCTGTGAAGCAAATCTAGAGGAATTCGATCTCTGCTGGAATCTCCCTGATGGTCCTCTATATCTGCTCTGGGAAACTGATTGGTGCGAGATATTCATACTCTTTACCCCACTATCCTGTCTAAAGGAACTTCCAATCTTAACCTTCTTCCTCTCTTCCCTTTCAGATCTAACCTCCATTTCTCTGTTCTCTATTACTCTAGTCTTATCCACAAGTTTAGAGTAAGAGTCAAACTCAAAAGCAACCAAAAATTTAAACAATGAAGCTATAAGTCCTCTATAAATCCTCTAAATCTGAGCTGCTTTTGTAGGCACAAGAGTTGGAGCAAACTTGTTCAACTGACTAAACCTCCTTGTATACTCTGAAACAGTCATACCAGGAGTCTGAACCAACCTCTTAAACTCAATGGACTTAGCATCCCTCACACTTTCTGGAAGAAACTCATTAAGAACTAACTCCTTGAATCTCTCCCAAGACAGCTCTTCATTACCCCTAAGCATGTCTGAAATACTTCGCCTAAACCAATCTTTAGCTTTGGCCTTCATCAAATATCCCACAAACTCAACCGTCCTTCTGTCAGGGATCCTTAAAATCTGAATTTTCTCTTCTATTTCCTCAAGAAAATCTGTAGGATCTACTTCACCATTGTACTCTGAAGGCTTGAGCTTTAAGAATCTCTCAAATGAAACTTCCTCAACCTGAGGTACTATTACTGGCGGAGGTGGAGGAATCACTGGAGGAACTGGAACATCCGGAACTACCTGCACGGAAGGAGCCTGCTACTACCTCTGTTGAGTAATGAACTAAGCTAACACCTCATAGTTCCTCTACAACTGATCCAACCGCTGAGCCATATGAACCATATTTACCTGTGGCTCTGAAGGAACATCATCACCTCCCACTCTACCCACGGATCCTTCTTTAGAAGGTAGCTCTCTTCTAAGACGGCCTCTACCATGTCCTCTTCCTCGCCTCGAAGGCATCTCGATACTAATAAGAAAATCAAGGCAAACTCATATTCAAAACACATAATTAACGCAGATCTATACCAAAGGAATACACAACATTGACGTGACATGAGTCCTATGCTCCGTAGTCATCTTAATCAATCACTTATACTAGGGAACTTGCACATTTATCTATCTTATAATTATAAACCTATAGCTCTGATACCACCTCTGTCACACCCCAACACCACCGGTGCGACGGTCCTAGGGCAAGGGTAGGTATAAGGCCACCATAAACCCGTAGAACCCTTAACTAAACCTGTCTCATATATAATAGCATACACTTATTGAATGCAAACATCATATCTTATAATTTATCATCTTTAATCATAACGTCTCCACTTGTTCCCTACCGATAAAAGACAACAATTCTAACATCAATATGGAACAAAGGAGAAACTACAAATACCATCCATAGCAACAAAATCATGCATTCATATCTATCTACTGAGCTCTAAGATAGTACTTCTCAATAGATAAATTTATATATAAATACATAACAAAAATAATATTTAGCATAATTACATCCAAGCTTCTTGTGAAGAAGAAATCAAGAAGCTCTATCCTCTGGATTAGCTCTCTCTCGAACTACACTAGCACCTAAAATCCATAGAAGAGGAATGAGCCTTTAACTCAATAAGATATAATGTTTGCATTCAATAAGTGTATGCTATTATATACGAGACAGGTTTAGTTAAGGATTCTATGGGTTTATGGTGGCCTTATGCCTACTCTTGCCCTAGGACCGATGCACCGATGGTGTTGGGTTGTGACACTATGCTTTCTTGAGTTAATATTGCTTCCCAATGGAACTGTACTTCAGTCATTATATGTTTCTATGGACCAAGAACTTGGATAAGGTTGACAAGATGAATTTAGGCAAGTATGAGATCAGTTTTATTTTAACCCAGAGGGGAGTAAAGGTGGACTGAAACTTTTTGGATGCATGTGTGAACTTTTAGGATCTTATTGATCATGTATTCTGCTTTAGAGCTAGCATGGAGGAAATGCACACTTTTAAGGAGTTCAATGCTATTTTGGGCAGTAACCTGGATACTGCTTTAGCTGTCCCAGAATCTAGGGTTGGGCATTTCTTATCTTTTAGGAAATTGCTTGGTTTAGGACATGATCTGGCTAGATTCATAGTTCATGGAGATAGAGTTGATCTCACTACAATGATTACTGAGTTTCAGGACCTTGAGGATCCCAGGAGGCAAAAGTTCAAACCCTCGCATTGGTTTTGTCTGACTGCTGGATGTCTATTTTCCAATTCTCTTAGCTGGTGAGATATTGAGATAGTGGTGCAGGTGGTTCAAATAGAGTAGGGGTGTACCATAACGAGTCTGATTCTGGCTAAGACCCTTTTGAGTTTGGATGCTAATTATAGAGTGCAGGGGTCTTGGACTGTGAACTCGATTATTCTTTAGGTATAACACTTTCATCTTTCCTTTTGGTTCTTTTTCTATTTAAACCCATCTAGTTTCTGACTTCGTTTTGGGATGACTTAGGTGTAGTTAAAGGATCATCTCCAGGTAATTGGTCCTCTAGATAGGTTACATTATTCTGCTACTAGGTACCACATGCGCAAGACCCTGATCCACTTTGACTCACAGAGGGAGTGGACTGCTTGGCTATTGGAGCTGGATCCAAACAACATTTTGTGGTACTCCTCCTAGTATATGATTGATTCCTTTATAACAATAAGTTTCGACTATAGGATGGTGTATTTGATGGGCATGGGGCTGACCACCATCTATCAGGGTAGTAGGTGAGGCAAATAGGTCAGTCACAGGGTATTCCACCAGACGGGGATATTTTCCTTACTTCTGTGATTAATGCTATTGTGGCTAGAGCCATAATGAATGGCTAGAGAAGGTCTATACGCTTTCTTAGACCGAAGGGCTTATTAGATAAGTTAGAGAGATATGATGCTTGGTTCATTACCTCAGTTTGGCCTATTGAGAAAGTTAGGTGATCCATCTTAATAAAGGAGTTAGAGGCAAGAATAGAGACAGATGACGGAGCTATGACTGCTATGGAGACATCAGTTGGTGGAGTAACAGACTATCATGACCCGGATTCCCGAATCGCGACTGTCATAGGGCACGGGAAATGCCAATGGTGACCGGCACCCGTAGAACCTAGTATCATATGAACAATCTATAAATCTCAATATATTATTCATTTATT
>CANXYC010298362.1:0-14349 GCA_948193065.1 Aleurites moluccanus | reverse complement strand
TTTAAAAATTTAATCATATTATGTGAATGACTTGATTTTACAAATAATAACAATACAAGTTTCAATATTATACGATTCACTAAAAATTATATACATGAGATAAAAGATTAAAGAAAAAAATAAAGTTTATGAAAATTTATTATCACATTAAAACTAAATTAAACATCATAATGAATTAACAATATATTTATTATCATTTAATAATTAAGAAATAAGTGATAAATAAGTGAAAATTAGGTGAATTTGATTTTACGGATTAACATTTGCACCACAAAATAATATTTTTTTTATAAATAAGTGAATTTTTTTCAAAATTTTATAAAAATTAGTGATATTTTATAAAACCTCCACAAAACTAAATTTAGAGCTTATAAAATTTAAAATTTCCTAAAGATATATGTTTTTTTTTTTTTTTAAGTCATTCTTTCACAAAATTATAATACTACAAACACTTATATTATAAAAATTATTGAAAAATTTTAAAATTTTAATTATATTATGTGAATGACTTGATTTTAAAAATAATAACAATATAAGTTTCAATATTGTATGATTCACTAAGAATTATATATATATGAGATAAAATATTAAAGAAAAAATAAAGTTCATGAAAATTTATTTTCACATTAAAAGCAAATTAAACACTACAATGAATTTAAAATATATTTATTATCATTTAACAATTTAGAAACAAGTGACAAATAAGTGAAAATTAGGTGAATTTGATTTTACGGATTAATATTTGCACCACAAACAATAATTTTTTTTTGTAAATAAGTGATAATTTTTTCAAAATTTTGTAAAAATTAGTGATATTTTCTAAATCTTTCACAAAACTAAATTTATTGGAAAAAAATTTAACTTTTTTTTTAAAGATATATGCTTTTTTTTTAAAGTCATTCATTTACAAAATTAAAATACTAAAAACACTTATATTATAAAAATTATTGAAAAATTTTAAAAATTTGATCATTTGCTTTTAAAAATTAGTGAACCACAAAAAATAATTATTTTGTAAATAAGTGATAAGTTTTTCAAATTGATGATATTTTGTAAAATAAACTTTCACAAAATAATACACTAAAAATCCCAATATTTTTTAGAAAAATGCAATATTTTGTAAAATTTATGATATTTTATAAAATAAACTCTTTACAAAATAATACACTAAAAACTCTAATATTTTGTAAAAAAAGAAGAATATTTTGTAAAAATCACTAATATTTTGTAAAAAATACTTTTTACAAAATAATACACTAAAATCCCTAATATTTTGTAAAAATAACTTATATTTTGTATATTAACGATTTACAAAATATTACACTAAGAACCCTAATATTTTATAAAAGGGAGTATATTTTATAAAAATGACTGATATTTTGTAAATGAACGATTTATAAAATATTACACTAGGAACCCCAATATTTTGTAAAAGAGGAGAATATTTTATAAAAAAGGCTGATATTTTATAAAATAGACAATTTACAAAATATTACACTAGAAACCCTAATATTTTGTAAAAGTGACTGATATTTTGTAAAATGATTAATTTATTATTTTTAATTTTCTGAAAATATTTTATTATTCCTTTTATATTATTTATACTTTTTTAATTAATACAAAATATTCCAACTTATTGTTTCACATTATAATTTAAAAAAAAAATATTTCAAATTACAATTTGGGATTTAAATTTAAATTTTCATTTTTTCATATTATTACTAATTTTTAAATTTGCTACAAAAAATTTTTTTTAATTTTTATTTTATTATTACTTTTTAATTAATAAAAAAAATTGCTAATTATTGTTTCAAATTATAATTTGGACAAAAATATTCCAAATTATAATTTGAGGAATTTTTTCATATTATTATTAATTTTTCATCATACATTAATTATTACTAAATCAAATTAATTATTATTTTATTAATAATTCATAAGTCACTCTAATATATAACTCCATATTTTCTTGGGCGAGAAACAACAAATATAATTATATGTTTTGGCGGAAAGGTTTTAAAAAATAGAAACCAATTATAATGGGTAGAATAAGTGTTTTTGCTATAAACACTTTATTTTTTCTATATGTAATTTAAGTAATGGGTGACTTGAAGTCACCTAGAATCCACCTTGTAATGGTAGTGTATAATATTTGAAGGTTGATGTGAGTGTAACATGTGTCATCCATTGGCTTTAATTTTGATCATCAAAACCTTATAGATTGAAAATTAGCAGCCATCAATTAGGAACAACAGAAGACTAGAATCGGTGGCCACAAGCAAAAATGACCACAGTAGGAACAAAGCACTTTTAATGGGGATTTGGTTAAAAGTTTCAATCGGATGTCCATTGGTACTATTCTCAATTTTAATTGTGCTATTTATTGATATTTCTATACATATTTAAAAAGATCCAGTAGCTAATTTTTATTTATATATATATATTTTAAATATTTTTATATATACATATTTGAATTTAGACTTGATAAAACAAATGAAACGTTAGTATTATGTTGGTTTAATATGAGAATATGAATTTTGTTATTTGGGATTCTTATGCTGATAATGGATTACTGTTGGTTTGGAATTTAGTTTTAAAAATAAATAAATAAATAAATATTTTGACTAAACTAAAATAACTGTTAGTTTTAATTTTTTTTTTTTAAAGAGAATATGTTTGATGGCCCGAGAGAGACTTATCATATCCGCCATCGAGTTTATTGTAAAACTCAAATCTCCTTTTTGTGAGGACTTACCACCATAAAATGAGAAAATTGTTATAAATCATTTTTAACATAAAAAGCTAAAATTTCAAAATCAGTCTTTTAAAAATAGTAATAAATTATATATTCAGGTTAAAAGAAAAATAAATCAATTACATTATATAAATAATAAAGAATTAAATATTTTTAAGGTCAATTTAATATTTTGAAAATTAATATGTGGAGTGTCTAATATCTTCCTTACGCATCTGCGACTACCGAACTTAAATTTTAGTTTAACATATCAAATTTTCAAAGGTTTTCAGTTAAGCTTTCTAAAATAATTCAGTTGATGAAACCATTCTAAATTTTTCTTTTTTTAAATTTTGCAATCACCACAACAACATTTAAAAAATGAACGAGATTTAATAATAAATTTTTTTATTCTTCTTTTTCCTTTTTTTTTTTTTTCTTTTTCTTACTTCCCACACTTATTTTTTAATATAGTGGTGCTTTTGATTTAACAAGAATAACATCTTTCTTCATAAGTTTCCTTTTAGCGAGAACTTCAAAATTTCTTTTTTTTTTACTTGAATAAGCTTTTAGTAAAAAAAAAAACTTAAACTTAACATTATTATCTCACTAAAAAGATAAGAAATTAATAAGGTTATTAATAGAAAGAAAAGAAAGTTAAAAATTAATACTAGGTTCAAAGGGGTAAACTAAGGATAAAAATTAGCACATAGGTTGATATAAGTAATATGCTAAACAAACAATGCCTAAATCATGTATCTCTTTCAAAGTAAATTCAAAATTTCATCTCAAAAGTTCATAAAAACATGTTCTAAAATAGGTGAGACAAATAAATATATAAATTGTGCAGAAACCCTCTCTAAGTAAGCATACACAATTTCAATGCAATCAATTTAATGCAAAACTAATCAAAACACAACTTTAATGAAATATATTTCTTACCTCAGATAGTTGATCAACATGAAATATTTCAATAAATTATTCATAAACATCAATTATAATCTATTATTAGCATTCATTAATTATTTAACACAATCATATTCATCAATAAAAATAACTGAAAATA
The DNA here is from genome assembly GCA_948193065.1 of Aleurites moluccanus. Classification (NCBI taxonomy): domain Eukaryota; kingdom Viridiplantae; phylum Streptophyta; class Magnoliopsida; order Malpighiales; family Euphorbiaceae; genus Aleurites; species Aleurites moluccanus. The sequence continues at coordinate 10,549 of CANXYC010298362.1, read as the reverse complement.
AAGACAAAATAAACTCCTCCCATGCTTGCAATTGTAATGTCAAAGAGAAAAATAAAAGAAAAAAAATACTCCCTCTTGAAGAATCTACATTTGTAAGCTTAAAGTGCATTCCACTTTCTTATTTCCTCTAAAACATTAATAAATAATCTCAAACAATATAAGGGGTTAGTCACACAAATAACAAAAAATAAAAGAAAATAAGAGATTTAAAGTTTAAAGCATGGGTTGCCTCTTAAGAAGAGTTTTTTTAACATCAATAGCTTGACATTTTGGTAAGACATTGATCAAGGAGGATCAAATAAAGTGTAGAATATCTTTTCTCGCTTAAAATCTCCTTTGGCATGTGATTGAAGGTGTGAATCTTTGGCATAAAAAATTTCAGATTTCTTCCTTTAGATTTGAACATATTCATTGCATGAAAAATCTAAAATTTTATTTGCAATTTCATTCTTATTTATCTCTTCAATCACATCCACTCTTTTACAACTCCCTTGAGAAGAAGAAATTACACTAGGTTTGGAAATTATGAAATCTTCTTCCTTTTCTCCTACTTGCAATGTAAGCTTACATTCCCTTACATCAATTAGTGCTCCAGTTGTGGCTAAGAAAGGCTTTCCTAAAATTAGAGGAATTTTAGTATCCTCTTTCATTTTAAGCACTATGAAGTCTACTGGAATGTAGAACTTCCTTACTTTTACTAAAACATTTTCTATAATTACTTTTGGCCTTTTAATTATATTATCTGCAAATTGCAAATAAATTTTAATAGGGAATAATTTTTCCAGCTTCAACTTCCTCCAAACGGATATAGGCATGACACTCAAATCAGATCCAAGATCACACAAAGCATTATTAAAATTTAATTCATTAATCGCACAAAGAATATAAAAACTTCATGGATCTTTAAGTTTTGGTGGAATCTTGTGTTGGATTATAGAACTACACTCCTCAGTAAGTGTAATTAATTTTACATCTTCCAAACTCTCTCTATTGGACAAGAGCTCTATAAGGCACTTTAAATATTTGGGTATTTGTGCTACAATTTATGAAAAAATAAAGATTTGTGTAAAATTGTCTAAAAGCATTTAAAAATTGTTCACATGCCTTGTCCAATTTAGTCATCTTCAATCTTTGAGGAAAAGAAATGGGGGCACATATAGTTTGACTTGTGATGATTGAAATACTTCCTCTTGCTTCTTGTCATCTTCTCTTCCTTGTTCAAATGAAGTATCTTCTAGGAAAATAGGCTATTGGACATCATCAACCTCTTCATCCTCATTAAGCTCCAAAGCTATCACCGAAATTGCCTTGCAATATTCAATTTGATTCATTTCAGTTTGGCTATGCAAATCACCTTGGGTTCTTGCATTTAATGAATTAGCCAATTGCCTAATTTGCATCTCTAACTTCTCTTTATACTCTTCCTCTAGCTTTTCAATTATCTTTCCATTTCTCGAGAAAATAGCATTAACTTGCTCTCTCTTGAGTTTTTCTTAGTATTGCTTGGTAAAGAAACTTGTCTCCTATTGGACACAATATTTAACCCATCTGCACTTTTAGATTTTTAATTGTTGAAGCCTGATTTTAAAGTGTAGAGTCAGTCCTATTCATTCTCTCAGATGTCAACTTGGCCAAACTTGCCACAATATCCTCAAGATTTGACTTTTTTTTCTCTTGGGGTTGTATATGATTTCTCTATTGTTGAAATCCCGAAGGTTGAAATGGCCTAGCTTGTCCCCCTTGATTCCCTTGCATGGATGGATTGAGCTGATTGTTCTAATTACTCCTTAAGAAATTTGGATGATTCCTCCACCTAGGGTTGTATGAGTTCATGTAAGGGTTATTCTGCTGTCTGTTAAAATTCTACACATACTGAAATTGTCCCATTTGTGGAACACTATGTAGAGGCATAATTATCTCCACAATAATCACAACTCACTAAATTGTTAGAAATAACATTATCTTGACCATGGTTATAATTCCCTATCAATTTAAAGAGCGCATCAAACTTAGAATTTACTATTGACATCTGATCCACTTCACAAACTCCAGTAGCTCTCTTTGGATGGCCTCTTTCATTTGTCCACTAGTGATTGTTCGAAGTAATCTCTTTTATCAGCTGGTATGTTTCATCCAAGGATTTATTGATCAAAGCCCTAACAGCTGCTGCATCCAAAGTTATCTGAATAATAGGTGATAGTCCACCATAGAATGTCTGCATCAGTATATAATTGTCAATCCTATGATTTTGGCATCTTCTCTGTAACCCTTTGAATCTTTCCCAAGCATCATAAAGGGATTCTCCTTCGAGCTGTCTGAAGTTGAGTATGTCATTCTTAAATCTAAGCATTTTTCCAAGTGGAAAATACTTAGTAAAAAAGGCTTGAATAAGCATCCTCTAGTTAGTGAAGTAGCCCATTGTATGCTTGTTTAACCAATCCTTATCTTGATCTCTTAAAGAGAAAGAGAACAATATTATCCTTATGGCCTCATTAGATATGTTATTGATTTTGACCATGTTGTACAACTTCACAAAATCGAAAATATTGGCATTTGGATCCTTCAAAGGACCCCATCCAAATTGCTTGTAGGACACCATATTGATTAGAGCAAGGTCCAACTTGAAGTTGTTGTTGTTGATAACTAGTTTGGATATACTGAATTATGCCCCATTCAGATTCGGCAACACAAAGTCCTTTAGGGTTTGGGCTTGTAGTTGGTTATGAACTGAAAGTTCATGAATATATTGTTGAATCTCATTCCCATGTCCATTCTCTTCCGCGGCCACCACCGCCGCTTTTGCTACCGCTTGAGCTTGTCCTCTCAGATCTGCCATGTCGCTCCTTGTTTGTTGTTGCTTATGAAATCTTACTTTCTTCCGATTTCTCTTGCACAATTTCTCGATTTTTGGATTCAATGACTCAAAGTTGTTGATCCAGACCTTCACATAAAATTTTGTTATTCAAAATCAAAATTAATTAAGAAATGTTAAAAATAAAATAAAAGTCTAAATTAATAAAGAAAATACTTGGTATTGATATTGACATAATTTTCGCTTTCTTGACGATGCCAAAAACTTGTTATGGGTTTGCAATTGCACAAATCGTTCTTACAAGTAATAGAAGTAAGTAAATTATCATTCCTATAAGAAGGTGGTACCAAGTACCAAAATTAAATTTTTATTATTATTTAAATAAAATTAAAATTGGTTTTGAAATTAAAATTAAAGCAATTTTTAAAATTAAAAACTAATGAGGTGAAAATTTTCAAAGGTTTGCAAAGATGTAACAGGCCTAGAATTTATATTTTGTCAATTGAACTTCTATGTTTTATAACTCATGATTGATTATCTAAATTTTGTGGTTAATGAATTAATTTCTTTAAAATATATGTAATTCTCTCTTAAGCAACTACACAAGTACCTATATTAATTGCATATCTACTCTCGTGATCATTACGTTAATGCAAGCCCATTAAGTTCTTTAGCGATTTCTAATTCCCTAAAATGTATTCTAATATCTTAGCAATACGATATCTTAGGTTATTGATTCAATGAACTAATGATATACTTCCTCTCTTGATCCATCATATATCATCTTAGATATTATTCAATAGTGGCAAATTATTAAATAATTATATTCCTAAATCAATAAATGGGTAAATAGCATAAGTGATCACTAAATTTTTACCATTTTTCTATTGTGATCATTAACTAAAAAAAGTTATCACTGATCACTATATTTTGAAAATTGTTTCACCAAATGATACCTTGTCAGATTTTTTACCGAATCGATGCACATGGCAACCACATCAGCATAGTATGCTGAATAGGCTGGACACATCAACATAGTATGTTTTTTTTTTTTATTTTAATCACTAAACTTTCATCTTTTTTCTATTTTGACCACTAAATTTTTTATTTTGACCTCAAAACTTTCTATTTTTTTTTAAGAATTTATATCTTTAATTAAATCATTTTCAAAATATAACAAAACACCCATTTAATTTTAAAAAAAATACAAATTATGTTATTATTAATATTAACTCAGGCATAACTAAAACTATATGAATCAAAATACATAAATGATCAATAAATATTTTGCATATACTTGCCCATATCAAAAATCACTATAATCATGATCCTCAATTTCAATCACAATCCCAACATCCAATGCCACAACTGCCTCATGTGCTCTCTTGTCTCATCATTTCTCTCTCCTCGTTTTCCTTGGCCTCTTCGGCGTGTGGATCTTTTTTTTACCTATTTTAACAGTTGGATTAGCTTCTTGTTATTATCGAGCGACCTTTCTCAGATCGTGAAATCCTAGATATTTTGGTCGTGTTGACTATTGTTGTTGTGTTTTTTTACTAGCGTTGGCTTGCTTTTGATTTTTTGCTTTGATGGTTAGATTGGCTATAATGTGTGCACACTGTGCATTTAGAGTACTTGAGGATCTGTTTCTGGATAACCAAGAGCTTGCAATATTAGATTCCTCTATTTTTTCAATGGTGCTGCCTCATCTACTGCCACTGTGGCTGCTATTGCCATTGCCTAGCGTGTTTGATGAGGATGCAATATTTTTTTTATTTCTTTTTAACTTATTTGTTATGAGAAAAATATGGAGATTCAATTTTTTTCTTTGATCTAAAAACAATTAAATTACAGTTATGCAGATTAATTTAAGATCTGATTAATTGATTTGCATTGAAATTTGGATCTTGATTATAGAGGTTTTTATATAGACAATTACATGCAAGATGTTTATTGATTCTCTGTGTGTTTTAATCCATATAGTTTTAGTTATGCTTGAGTTAATATTAATAATAACATAATTTGTATTTTTTTTAAAATTAAATGGGTATTTTGAAAATAGTTTAATTAAAAATTTAAAATCTTAAGTAAAAAATAGAAAGTTTAGTGGTCAAAATAGAAAAATGGTGAAAGTTTAGTGATCAAAATAAAAAAAATATATACTATACTGATGTGTCCATCCGATTCAGCATACTATATTGATGTGGCTGTCACACACTTCGATCCGGCAAAAAATATAACAGGGTATCATCTGGTCAATCAATTTCAAAGTATAGAGGTAAGTCGATAACTTTTTTCCAGTTAGTGATTATAATAGAAAAACAGTAAAAGTTTAGTAATCACTGGTGCTAATTATCCTTAATAAATTAACCAATTTGAATAAGCATATGATAATCAATCAATCATTGTTTAAATCATATAATTATTCAATTAACTACGTCTAAATTCTCGAATAAGTAATTTAGCCAAGTGTAGTTGAAACACAAATTGAAAACTTTATTGAATTAATAAATAGTTCAACATTACTAAACAATTAAATTAAATAAAGACAAATGAAGTTAAGAATGAAAATCTTTTATATTCGCCAAGATTTGATTTCGATTGCTAGCCCTTCAATTTGAAGTTATTTATTACTTTTCTTGAAAATTTTCCTCTTCTTAGAAAATTTTTCACTCTTCAACCCCTTTGAAAAATGAAGTTATGAAAATTAAATACCTAATTTCTGCATAATTCTTCTAGAAACTGAATCACTAATCTAAAAATCCGGTTGAGTCCACTAAAAACCTAGGTACTGAGATACATAATTACAATTGGGATGATCCGATTTTTGGACCAAACACTCGATTTTTGGAGAAAAATCAGCCTGAGACATAGAATTACAGTTGAGATTCTTACACAATGCTTCAACTCTCAACTTGTTATTTTTTTAAACCAAATTTGGAATCTATTCTTAATTCCCCAATTTCTAATTGCTTCTTTAAGCTCTTCTGTGTCTTTGAATAACATTCCAACCTTAAAATGATTGGTTTTTAATATCTTCGGCATCATCAAACTCTACATACCTAGGCCTTTCATCACCATTTAAGTCTGAATCATTATGCCACTCATTACTTGAGGCATAGTCAAATTCTTCATTAGGTACTTTATTACCCAAATCCACATTTATTGTGCGTTTGTGTGTGTGTATATATATAAGTAATATATTTTTATATTAGAGATAATCAAATAATTATAATATTGAGTCTAGACGGAGAAGGAGGTGGGGATCCTCACGAGGTAAAAAAATACACTATTCATCTTTGCGTTATTTCTTTTAATAAAGAAGAAATATTTCCTACCTCAACCTTGTTAATGGGAATGAAATATTTCCCATCTCCTCTCCATGGAAAAAGAAAATGGAGAATTTTTATCTCATTCATGGTAAATTCTCACAAGAAATACATATTTTTTATCCATGATCATTGCTATTTAAAATGAGAGATTATAGTAAATAATAAATTTTAAACAATCTAAAAATTTTGACTAATTTTATATTAACTAAATAATATATTTTAATAAAATTTAAGAATTTTTTGATATTTTTCATTCAAATTTCATTAATACAAACATAGCGTAATTGGATTTATGGGTTTGGATTTGTCCAATGACATTGAAATGTTTTCCCATTTGGAAATGACACTGCGGGGAATTACTAATATGATTATATTTAAATATGTAATATTTAATTATTATATTAAGATATTCATTTTTCATTTGTTTGTTTTGGGTTATTACATTTTTTTAGTATTATTAACCTAATTTAGCTAAATTAATTAAAAGTTTATCTAAGCATTTCAAAATAAATTATTTATCTTAATTTCGAAAATAAGTTACAATTACACATATTTTTACCAATTATGCAAATATTAAAAAGAAAAAACTTAATTATAATCTTTATGTTTTAATTTTTTGTCCACTGAAATGTGAGGTAGCACACAAATCTCGTTAAGTAGCAAGCAATCAGTTCATCATGCATTAAACAAATTGAATTTTTGTATGATAATTTGTCTGTCATCATCCAATCCCATTGTCGTTTGTCTCATTCTCAGATTCTTCGATTTATCCAAAGACTTTTCTGCCCTTCGTTTGATGCCCAGAAATCGTAAGAAAAGGAAGGAATCAGGATCTCTCTCTCTCATTTTCTTACAATTTCTCGGTAACCAAACGGAATCAGTAATTTATGGCTAAATTAATTAATCCAAACCCTAAAATTCTTCCCCATGTCTTCTAGTTCTTAAGATTCGGGCCGGCTCTCCTCTAGTTTTGACCTCACTCTCTTGGACTCTTCACTCATTTCTAATTCTAAGGTTGTGTAGAGATTTTGTGGCTTTTTATATATATATATATATATATATATATATATATAATAGGATTCTGAGACTGATTGAATTTAGAACTTGAGGAAACGAAAATGGCCTCTGTGGATCCCAGAGATGAAGAGGCGCCTTTGTTTGTTGATAATTTGCCAATTCACGCACCGAAGAATCATACTAAAGATATTCATATTCTTAGCACTGCGTTTTTGCTCATCTTCCTTGCCTATGGAGCTGCTCAGAATCTGGAGACTACAGTCAACACTGTGAGTTGTTTTTTTTTTAATGGTGTTATTTGAATTGCTACAGAAACTTGAATTTGTAGCTTGATAGAAAGAATTGAGAATGCAATATTGGAATTGGACTTGCAGAATTGAATTATTTCGATTGGTTTTTTCACTTGTGAAATTGATTTCTGTTTTCAGGAGCAGGATTTGGGTACAATTTCACTAGGAATATTGTACCTGTCTTTTACATTTTTCTCTTTCATTGCATCTCTGGTGGTTCGGTTGTTGGGGTCAAAGAATGCTGTGGTTCTTGGGACGACTGGTTATTGGTTGTTCATTGCTGCAAATTTGAAGCCGTCATGGTAATTCCTGCTTTTCTTTTTTCATCCAATTTTTGGTCATGTCTAAAATGATGTATCCGAGAAGTCGTGCTCGTGTGCAGCCTTATTGGCGAGTGGCTACACAGTAATCTAAATCTTTATGATTGTTTGCTTTTAATTGTTCAATAAATATGGCATAATGTATTTGCTTGTTTTGGTTTGAAGTAATTCATCATCAAATTCGTGAGTCAATTGGGATTTAGTTATGGGTGTTTACAACTAAATATTAGAAGAAACAAAATGAATTATGTTAAAGTAATGGAAATAGCCAGTTTAACATCTGATAGGATTTCCTGTATATGCTTTTAATGTTGACTTTTCTCGTTTAGGTATACAATGGTACCAGCTTCTTTGTACATGGGCTTTGCTGCTTCAATAATATGGGTTGGACAGGTCCAAGTGCATGCTTAAGATTTTAGCATTCTGGTGCCATTTGATGTTAATAGTTTGTGCAGCTAAAACATCTTTCCTAATGTTATTATTTCCAATCAGGGTACATATCTCACTTCCACTGCACGCAGTCATGCAAGAGATTACAACATACATGAAGGAACTGTTATTGGTAACTTCAATGGAGAATTTTGGGGAATGTTTGCAAGCCACCAGGTACTTTTTAACCAAGTTGCTTCCTGTTTACCGAGCTTAAATTTATTTAATAATGTACTTTTTCAATTTGCTAAACTTTTGTTGCCAAAATCTGATGTTATTTGTTTTCCTTCTGTGGGATTTTTCAGTTTGTTGGAAATCTTATCTCACTTGCTATTTTAGGAGATGGAGGGGTATGTGCTGCTCTTCATCTACCATCCATTGATTTGTTTGCATGATCTGTTTTTCTATTATTTGTTATATTTATCTGGTGCACCACAGTTGCTTTACTTTCTCGTAATAACTCCCAATGGTTTTGTTTATTTATTTTTGCATCTCTGTTTTGTTCCAATTAGATACAAAAACCAGTCTTAAAGCAAAAAAACCTGGATCACATAGAATTTAACTCAGTTTTGGGAGTGGATTGTGATAGATTATGATTATCATGTCTGCCCTTGACAGGCTTTCAGAGAAGATTCACGCACTTGATATATTAAACCATTATTTTGATATAATAACTAAAAAGATGCAACTTGTAGAAAAACAAGTCATGTGTCACAACCTACATTATATTGCTGATGTAATGTATGTAAAGATTATAAATTTCTTCTGATATGTTTTTCTTTTATGTTATCTCAGGAGGGAAGTACCGGTGGCACAACATTATTGTTCATTGTGTTTCTTTGTATTATGACCTTAGGAATGATACTAATGTGCTTCTTAAGTAAAAGGGATGCCAAAGGAGAGGAAGGACCGGACAAGTCTTCTGTCAGTTTATTTTCTTCTCTGAAATCACTGTCAAAGTCAGTTATCATTGCTTTGCTTGACATTCGGATGCTATTGATCCTCCCCTTGTTTGCATATTCAGGATTACAACAAGCATTTGTATGGTAATAATTCATTTAACTTGATATGTATAATTTCTTCTTTGGTGACCATCTGAAAGAAAAGCAAGAGACAATGTTCTACCATCTTTTTTCTTTTTTCCTTTCAGCTGTGTATTTCTCTACTAATCACCAAACATATTCTCTATTTTAGGGCTGAATTCACCAAGGATATTGCAACTCCAGCACTTGGTGTGTCTGGTGTCGGTGGTGCAATGGCAATGTATGGCGCATTTGATGCCATTGTAAGTATGATATATATTGTTTCTTACCTGTTGACTATGCTGCAACAGTACCTTGGTTCATTAATGTTCATACAATTTGCAATCAGCATATTCTTTTCAGATCTCTTTATTTTGGTGAAAATAGTAAAATAAGCCCAAAACTTCATCACTAGTGTCCTCCATAAGAAAAATTAAGGGGAAGTATTCATTCCATCTCATTTTCTTGTTTTGTAATTGCAGTGTTTGTTTGAAACATTCATTGTTAGAAGCTGACAAACACAGCTTTCATAACCAATGTGTGCCTAAATGCAAAAAAAATAAAAATAAAAATAAATATTACTTTTCTATTTGTTTCTCAATGTAGATATGATTTTGAGACAGAATCACAGCCTACCTTTGACAGTTGTATTAGAGCTTTCCTTAACAGTTACCAGTATCATGTTCAAGTGCTCAATTTGAGTCGACACAGGAATTGAAATTCTAACATCCATGCTTATTAGAAGTGCAGAATGCTACACAGATCAATTTCAATTTTGTAAATGTGTATGTTATTTGATTGAATGATGTGAATGTTTAATTTGAACTTGTTCTTTGAAATTGTGTCAGTGTTCACTTACTGCTGGTCGACTGACTTCTGGTCTTCGGTCAATCACATGGATAGTATCTGTTGGAGCTTTTCTTCATGCTATTGTGTTTCTATGGATTCTGTTTAAATACAGGTAATCTTTCGTGCTAAAGATTTGTGAACCTAAAGCTTTTTTCCTAATATTCAATTTGAAGCTAAATCTTTTCCAGCAAATTCCTAATCTCCATATTTCAGTTTAACCAGCGGAATACTAGGTGTCATATACCCACTTCTCATGGCAGCCTTGTTGGGTATTGGCGACGGAGTACTCAATACACAGCTTAATGCATTGCTTGGGATACTTTTCAAGCATGATACGGTATCCATCCATCCCATAATTATATTCCTCTATTATATCATCTACAGAACATGTCTCAGTAACACTTGATTATTCTCTGATGCTTACAAATGTTTTGGCACTTGCACTCAAACTATATATATATATATATATATATATATA
>CANXYC010298360.1:0-56170 GCA_948193065.1 Aleurites moluccanus | reverse complement strand
AAAAGTAAGAAAATATAATTAAATATATAAAAATAATTTTCAAATATATAAAATTAGAAAATAGATTAAATAATTAAAAATTAATTTTATTTATTTTAATTTTAGAAAAGTATAGTTAAATAAAAATTAATTATTTCAATTCAATAAAAAGTAATTTTAATTTAAAAATAATATTTTTTTTAATTTTAAATAAATAAAATAATTAATTTTTATTTAGTTATTAATTTATTTTATATTTTTAATTTAAAAAAATACTTTTTTGTAAATAAATAAAATTTTAGGGACTAAATTGTAATTTGTCAATTACTTTTTTAATCCTTGTGGGGGCCAAGAGACAAAAGTCAACGGTCAAAGGGTCGAAATTATAGATTTTAATAATATTAGGATCAAAATTATATCTCAAAAAATATTAAAAACTAATGTGCTACTACAGCTAAACGGCAAGGTTAAAATTATACCTTATTTCAAAAAATTATAAATATAATAAGTTATGAATATTCACTTGCTTAAACATTTACTCACGTAATAGAATAACATACAATAGGGTTATGATTTTTGCATCAGATAAAATTGAAACGAAGCCACTGATGTTATCTTAATTTCTTTTAAATCAAAATGACAATATTTTTATTTGATAAAAACGATGTCGTTTTGATCAAAAATTTAAAAAAATTATCTGCTCGAATCGAAAAAATCAATCTGATTCAATCGATTCATAATTAACTGGCCAGTTCATTAGTTTCTTATCCGATTCTTCAAGAACAAATAAAATAAACTGACCGATCAAATTCTTAATTCAATTTTCGATTTTTCTGATTCGATCAATCAATTCAATTTGATTTTAATAATAATGATTTATAAAATTAAATTTTTGTAAATAATTTTTTAAATATTAAAATTATTTAATTAGTTCACATACTATAAATATGATAAATCAATAAAAATATAGTTTTATGAAAAATATATTTAATTCTTATTTTTTAAAATAAAATTAATCGATTATAAAATTTTCTAATTTTATTCCAAATTGATAAGAGATATTGGAAGGTAGGTACTAGTATTTCTGCTACTACTAGTTGTCATCATCATTTGTTTTTCCAACAACAAATGAAATTATATATATTACATATTCTAAAATAAACATCCTAAATATAAAATATATAATTATTAAAAAAAATATTTTGATTTATTTTAATTTTATTAATTTATTTATTATTTTAATTTATTAATTACTTTAATTTCATTCCACTTATCTAATTTTCTCGTATGTTATATTTTTTAATTAATTTTTATATTTTTTAATATATTTTTAATGAATATATTATTATTTACTTAAAATAAAATATATTTCAAATTAAAAATTAGGTAATTAAATTGGGATAAAAATATTTATTTTAAAACAGAAAAAATATATAAAATAAAAAAGGATATGCCTTGGAAATTGTTCCATATACTTGATGCTGTCACTGCCAGTTATTGCAGTTGCCAGAGCATTACCACCTGTGCTCAGAAATACTCCTTGTTCATGGCCACAGCTATTATGCTGCTATAATCCTCTCGATTTTATATTTATAAGCTATTTGTGTTTAATTTGCTTGTCGAAATTCTTAGGTGTATATATATATATATATACCCCATATGTCTTGCTTATTAAATTAGAAAAATCATTCAAATCATTGAATTTTCTATTCCATTAAGTAAAGAAAAATGAAAATTTTACCAAACTTTTGATATCAAGATATATGATGCTGATGTTTTTTTTTTTTTTTTTTTTTTTAATAAACTATTTAGTTTCTAATCACTATCAATTAATTTAAATTTAAATTAAAAAAATGTCTTTTAAAAATATAAATTCTCCCCATACTTATTACTATAATAATTTAATACTAGCATTGTTTATAGCTAAAATATAAGAAACTTTATAGGAGCATAACTGTTCATTTAAGGAGAAAAATTAAAAAGCAAAAAATCCAGTATCATATGTTCTAAGATAATTATAGATTAATTAGTTTGACCATAATCAAAACACTTAATTAAAAAAACAAAACATCTAATTTCTTTCCCAGATGCCTATTTATCTCATGCTGGTCATGGATGTTGCATGTTCAAATTAAATTGAGAAGAACACAAAATAAACAAAAACAAAAACTCATCAATTGATTAGAAATAAAAGATAAAGAAATAATTGAACTAGTTTTATAGACGGAAAATAAGGGTAGCCTATCATATACTACGAAAACCTACTAATCTCCTCCAATCTTGAGATATTAACTAGTACTACAGCCTCCCAAGAACATCATGAAATAGGAATATATAATATTAATAACAACTAATTTAATTAAATCTATCAAAACCTAATTAACACCCCACAGCACCCCTCTCCCAACATAATTTAAGTAAATTAACAATCAAAACCCAATTCTTCCCTTCTTTTTCTTGTTTTTCCTGTCTAATTAACTATGAACAGGCCTCATAGTTGGTACTACTGGCACTCCAAATATGCAAGTGGATCCTGGTCTTACACTATTGTAATTCAAGCACTTATTGAATGGATTAGTCGCATTTCCACTAATCCCATTCTCCACACAATTATTAAAATAACCAACACGATCATCATTTTCTTCTTCTTCTTCTTCTCTTTCTTGATTTTCTTGTTCTTGATTTTCTTGAACTTCTAGTTCTTGTTCTTGTTCTTGATCTTGATCTCCCTCGTGATCGGAAAAATCAAGAGGAACAAGTTGTAAAGTAAGACGACCATTGCATCTATGAGCTTGAAAGTACTCATGATACTCGACTCTTTCTTCTTTAAGAATTAATCTTCCATCACTTGTATAGTATCTCTTCAAGACCCAAGGCATTCTACAAGAAGGTATTGGTGGTGGAAACTCTTTCTTCTTCTTCATTGCATCATTAGACTTTCTTTGATTCTTTAATGTTGGTAATGATGGTATAAAAAAATCATCATTTTTCTTGAGATCAAGACAGCTCTCAACACCAATGTAATCCCCAATAAGAGGTTTTTGTTGTTCAAATTCAAGAATTTTTGTTGTTGTCAATTTTTTTGGGTTCTGGGTTTGCATTTTAAAATCAAGAAGAAGAGAAGAGAAGAGAGAGGTTTTTTCTTTCTTTTCTTTTATTTATTTATTTATTTTTTGCTTGGAAATTACAAGTGCATGAAGAGAATAAAATAGTAATGGCAATGGAGAACACTAACAGTTTAAAATGTAGAAGACAAGCATTATATTATCGAGAACAAAAAAATTACAGGGTATTGAAGAGAGGGAAATATAGTGTGGCAGAGACAGCTAATACCTGTGACGTCATGATTTGGTTCCATTTGTGAATTGTAGATATTCTCAATCTGCTAACATTAAAATTTTACCTGTAACAACTAAAATCAAGATACAAGTATTATATGCTAGTAAAAGCAATGAAATATTTAGCAGTAAATATTTGAAAACTCTATCTGAAATCTGAATCTCATAAAATGAAATGCAACTAATTTATTGTCTATCTCTTCTAATCAACCAATCAATGTTTTAAACAAAATCTGTGGGCATAGGTATTCAGAATTTGTTTCGACAACAGTTTCATTTCAAATCTGAATCTCGGAGAATGAAATGCAGCTCCTTTATTGTCTAGCTCATCTAATTAACCCATATTTGAAACAAAATCTCTGAAAATATTATTTGGATTTTGTTTCAACAAAAATTTAATTTTGTATATATACTTGTAAATTATACACAAAAATTTACTTATACCCGAGTTAACATATTGTGCCACGTGCTAGTAATTAGGGTCCACAAGATGGAGCCTCATCCTCAATTCCTCATATCATGAATATGTAGACAGGAACCCTTTATGCGGTCCACTAGTATCATACATGTGGATAATAGAGAAGGGCAACTTCTAGGACTATTACTATTTGGGTGTTTAGGATTCTTTCTTCTATAGCTAAAACAACCATAACAATAGTTGCATAAGATTTTATCCAAAAAAAACTGAAATGCCACAGGCAATAATACATGTATATATATATATAAATGATGCTTTACATTTGTGGAAAAAGATATGGCATTGCAATTTGCACAAGCTAAATGCTTAAAATTCACAAAACTGATCAACCTTAACATGTATCATTTCTTTTATGCGTATGTTTTCCCACTTTATTCTGAAGTCAAAATCTATCAATTTACAATAAAATCAAAGACACCTTTTAATTGTTTCTAGTATATATATATAATTTGGTTCGAATTGACATTCTAACTAAAAACCTCATAGCACTAGAAACGATTTTAGTGCCCCATTAGTTCATTGTTTTCAAATGACAAAAAAATAAATAATGAAAATATTAAAAAGAAAAGTTATTATTGTTCAGAGTGAAAAAAAAAAAGAATTTACATGGTTGACCAATAAATTTTGGGATTAAGATTGACTTGAGTTGAGTTTATAATAAGATCAATTCAAATATCTAGTTAGACTCAACAGGTTGCTATCTTAATTAACAGTTCAACACTAGGGTCTTAATTTTCTATATTGATCATTCCATTATTATAAAAGAATCAGAAATTCAAAATGATAAGGAATGTTGTTAATTTTACCGGGGGAAGAAAATAAATCTCATTAATTAATGGAGTGCCTCTAAGAAAACCCAGAAAATAAATTAAAAGGAATAAGGATTCGAAGATTACAATTAAATCACAAAATAAGAGAAAAATCGACACCAATTAATTAGATACCAAATTGACATAATATTCATACTTAATCACAGACTAATTTTCTTTATGATCACTTCATCACCAAAATATTTATGAAATTAAAATAATTAATTAGATAACTTACCAGGTACTGGTGGTGAAGAAGAAGAGGAGGAGGAGGAGGAGATGTCGGGGTAATTAAGCGGGCACCTCCTCTCCCCAAGACGGTTTCACACAAAAGAGACACCCAGGCCAACCAATAGAAGAAATATACATATAGAGACAGGCTTTTATTTGTATAGCCAAGTTACTTCGTTTGCTTATTTTTTATTTATTTATAATAATTTATTTACTAATTGTTGTTTAATTTTATTTTTATCCATAACAACGACAACGTGAGAGATGAAGGAAGGAACGTGGTTTAATTTACTTAAAAGAAAGTTGGATAAAAACTCTAATCCAAATTTCACCAAATTAATGTCATATTTTGCCTATATTTAGCCGGAGTTTAAGGGATTAGGATTTAAGATTGTGTATGGAGTTTATCTCAGCCAAGTAATAAATAAAAAAAATTAATCCTTTAACTTAATTAATTTTCTATTTTAGGGATGATTTTATAAATTTTTAATATATAGTGAACCCATAGCGTTGAGTTTTTTTTTTTTTTTTTCTTTTTCTTTTTATATGAAAGATGGAATTTTATTTATATATTTTCCAATAAGTCTAATAGCACAATTATATAAATATTTACTTTATTATCTCGATTAAAATCTTTAATATCAATCTATATAGAAATAAAATTAATTCTAAAATTGGAGAATAAATACTTCCATAAATAATAACAAACAATCCCATGAAAGAGAACAAAAATAAATATAAACATAAATCTATAAATAATATGCAAATAGCATATTTATATTTATTAAAACAAATAAAAAAGTGAAACAATGGGCTATCAGCAACTCTTTTTTTTTTTAATTGACAAAAGCTCAAATAACTTTAAGAGAAAAAAAAGAGATAAAGAGCAGTTAGATTTTTTCATGTTTATGTGTGGTTGTCAAAGGGTTGAGTTAATTACAATTAGTCATGAGAAGAAATTGATGAAATTTTTAAAAAAATTTATATATTTAATTATTATTTATTTATTTAGTAGTAAGATGGTATTATATTAAGCATATGTTTTAAGTCATATCGATAACAGACAATATACATCAAGACCAGAAAATTCATGCATAAAGAAAAAATGGAATTTATGATTTGGCCCTTAAAATCCAACTCTGATCAATATATTTAATTAGATGCTTTAACAAAGTATATCGGTTATTTTAGGACATGAAAATTGTGACAAATCTTTGGTTGAGGCGGAAGAAACAATGACAGTAGGCCAAAATAGTTAGCTAATTGGTAGAGAATATATATGCTTGCAAAGGCAAATTAATTAATTAAGGCAAGGCCACCATTAATACTCTTTTATCTATTTATTCCAACGTAATTCCTCTCACGTTACCTAGGGATGGAAGGGAGCTGCTGTGTATTTTTACACAGCAATTTTTGATGTGACTTATTTTAGTTACTTAAAATTTTTTATAAAACTTTTAAAAAATTATATTTTGATAGTGTTTGATGTAATAAATCTATTGATATATTTTTTATACTAAACAAAAATCATTTGTACAGTTAAAAATACATTATAAATTTTATGTATTATATTTAATAATTTAAATTTAACGCATTTATAATATATTTTTAGCTATTTAAATGATTTTTATTTAGCATAAAAAATATATCAATAGATTCATTACATCAAACACCATCAAAATATAATTTTTTAAAAATTTTATAAAATTTTTTAAATAACTAAAATGGATCACATTATGGACTGCTTTGTTATTTTCATTTACTAGTTATTATCAATATTTTCATTTACTTTTTTCCAAATTAACAATCGCCACCAATCTCTTGTTTGCCAGCCTTGCCTGTTGATACCTAGTAGCAGTTGGCAAACCTTAAATAAGATTATTGCTACAATCAATATTGGAATAGACAAAATTTTCGAAAGAGATTTATACTACTCGAATTTGAATTAGTTAGTGATAATTGGATGCCGAATAGTTTAATTTAAAAAAAAAATTATTGCTACAATGAATTCACTTATAAAATATAAAAATAATGGATTGAATTCTATACAAATTAATTGATTTTAATGATTTTAACATTTCTCCATATATAAATTCATGTCTGCACATTCTTATATAAATATATAAGAACATGGAATAATGGTAATATGGGAAGAAACTTCAAAAGAGGGACAAAAGGGAAGACATAACCCTCAATTAGACATAAGTTGGCATGATTCATTTTAAGATCACTCAATTCAATTAGCATATAAATAAGTAGCACAACAATAATGCATGGATTCTCATACTTTGCCCATACTTATCTACCCATAGACTTGGAACTCGATAGTATTATTACTATATAATATAATTCAAATTTATTGGAATACCTCCATGTATATCAACAAAATTCACTTTACATATTCAATTATCAAAAGAATATATATATAAAAAATTGAATTAAGTTGTATTAATACAATGCACCTAGACATATATAAAATAAAATAATTACATGCAATCCATGAAAATATAACTTGTCACATGCAGTTCCCAGAACAACATATTGTGTTAAAAGCATGGCCAAGCTAACAAAGGCAAACTACTCTCACGTGAAATCTTTCAGAACAAACGCCCTATTTTTTGTTCACAATTCTTCTTTATAAAATGGGGCCAATGCAGAGTTTCAAAAAGGGTAAAAAAAAACACGACTCCGCTGGGGATCGAACCCAGAATCTCTGGTTCCGTAGACCAGCGCCTTATCCATTGGGCCACGGAGTCCTTACAAACTTGCCCTTCTTGATATAATAAATAATCGTTTATTTATTTATTTTTAATTTGAGATATGAACATTACAAAGAATAAGAATTTGATATTTGAAAGAAGATGATGATTTAAATAATAATTAACATATATCTAAAAGCCAATTGTCTGCTGATTAATCATTGATTTCTTCATTAATTATTATAGCTTCGTCTTGGTTGCACCAATAATATGTGCTACTTCGATCGTCTCCTTCATCTTCTAGATCTATGATAATGGGTTCTTGATGATGATGATGATTTTTTTTTTTTTTTTTTGTGATTTTACATTAATATTATTACCAGTTAGTTCTTGAAATCAGTGAAATAAACTTCTGAAATTGCTTCTGCTATTGATCTTTCTTGGATATTTTCTTCCCCATTCTTTTCTTTTCTTTTTGCTTAATTTGGTATTATGAATCGTTGCTTGATAACTAATTTTATTAATTACTTCCCCTGCATCATCCTATATATATGTGTGTGAGCGTGCGTGGAGGTGAAGTTTGTAATTGAAAAGAACAAATCATAATTCTTTTAATTAATTAATTAATGATGCTGAAATTAAAGTGAAAATGCTTGTTTTTTTATTTTTATTTTTCTTTCCTTTTTAATGAATGATGAATTATGATGATGTTGAGTTTATTGAGTCAAATTCTACAAATAATTAATTATTCTTGGCAATAATTAATATATATTAGCAATGAAAATGATGTTATATTATATAAAATTAATATCAAAGAAAAAACGAAATAATAAAAATGAATTTGACAGATTTGTTGGTTTTTATGTATTTATTGGTATGTTTATATTAAGAACATCAAAAAGAATAATCTATGAAGTTTAAAATGTCACTGAGTGTGTCTCTGTCTCCATCTCCCTACCATTATATTGCTTTCAATATTGACTTACAGTTATCATGGTTAGTGGTCAACAACTAGAACGTAGTAATAAAAAAAAATTGTGACCATTATTTTATGTTTGAAATTTAAACAAGAATATAATTTTGGTTTCCTTCAAAATAAAAAATATATGTGTATATAATTTTGAATCCATTTTCAATTATTGGTATCTTTTTTTCAAATTAATATATCATATATTTTAACAACATATTTCCTCATAATAAATATAGCTAATATAGAATAATGATATTGAAATCTCAATTAGGTCCATAAGCCTAAAACACTGAGGAATTAAACTCATATAAGGATAGTCAGTCTCGATCATCATCGTTTTAGCAAAGGTAAATTTTTAGACTAAGTAAAATTTAAATGTCAAATGACTCGGAAAAGAGTTTTATCGTCAAATCATCATCAATTCTATAAAATAATGAGTCATCTGATATCAGTTTTCTCTCTTCTAAAATGATAATTCTAACTTAGGAGTGACTCTAAACTGAACAGTACCGAACTATAAACAAGATTCTTTATCGTTATTGGCAAAAAATGAACTACCTAACATCCATTAAATAACATTGTTAAAACAGTATATGAACTTATTCACAAGTCATGTAATATACAGAGTCAATTTTGACAAGAATTATTGTCTCGCTAAGTATTAATTTTCAAGTGACACATACCATTACCTATCAAGCCATCATTTTCTAAGTCAAAAGGAGGTATCAACATTTATTATACATTTTTTACTTGTCAACAAAACACTTCTAAAGCTCTGAAGTTTATTTATCTCTCTTAAAGAGAAATACTAATTTAGACATCCGAATGTTTTCCCCAAATTAAAACTTGGCACTTTGATGTTTATTTTTGCCTTATAAATCTAAGAACCACAAAAATACTCTGATCCATTGAGGGATCATCGTCTTTATCTTTGAGGTCTTCTTAGAACATCAATAGCATATATTTTTAAATTTTACATTATAAATAATTGTCATTTCATTGCATTTCTATCTCTCTATTTTATATTATAAAGAGATCGTGCAAAGTGTACCCCATTAACTGTTTTTTAATAAAAAGAGTAAATTTTCAAAAAATTTGCCTGTCTCCTGCATATTGTACAAGCCTATCGGTTTATTGCTAGAGTTACTTAACACTAAGATCGTCTTAATAATTTATCTTTAAGTATATCTCAACGATAAACATTTTACATTTTTTTAAATTTAATTTAGATAAATGATTATTTGATATTTTTTTAAATTTAGATTTCAATTTCATGTGTAAAATCATAAAAAATAATTATAATGATAAATTTTAAATGTCCATTAATTTCAAATAACTGGCTATTCAAATGGATCTTTAAAATTTAGGTTTCAATTTCATGTATAAAATCATAAAAAATAACTATAATGATAAATTTTAAATGTCCAATAATTTCAAATAACTGATTATCCAAATGGATCTTTAAAAATTTTAAATTCTAATACCGAGTTAAATTGAATTATATAAAAATGATTAATAAAACTTATTATTTAAATTAATTTGATGTATAAAAGAAATCATAAATTTTAATTATTTTAAATTAAGTGAAATATAAAATGTATGGCTGGTTAATTAAAATAAATACTTATATATATAAACTCTAATGATAAGATCATTGCGTCATCTTATCATGTAATTTTAAAAAAAAAAACTGTTATATAATGATAAATTTTTTTTACATCATCTCAAATCTTTTATAGAGTTTGTACAGTAATTTGCTGCTCTAGCCTCTAGCTATATATTAATGAGGCACTTACAAATCAGCCCAGAAAACTGATAATTGTAATCAGATGCACTGAAATTCTTGCTCAATCTGCAGAGGATAATTATAACCATTAGCAAAAGGACATGACTGATCCATATCTAAAAGCCATGATTCTATCTCACTAACTGCTGGCAAATCCATCTCTAATGGGTCACCCGATGAATCAAATGTTGCAGTTGTAGCATCTTCATATATTTTGTTCCAAGATTGTTTAATTTCTTCATTTAGAGCCACTTCATTATTCCAAGAATTCAACGAACCAATAGATGTATCAAATGATAATTCCAAGCTATTTTCTTGTATTTTAAAATGTGAGACTACAGGACCTACTTGTTCGTTTATTTGGGAGTCGAGACGAGTTGGAGTTTGAGCTGAAGCTAGAGCTGGAGTTGGAGTTATGCACGAATTATTACCAGTTAGTTCTTGAACGAGACTTTTGAAATTAGAGATATCTGTAATGTATACTTTGGGTCGTAACACTTTAACTAAACCATTGAATTTAAGCTCAGTCTCATGATGATTATGATTCTTGCAAATTCTTGACGATGCTTTGCTAATTACTTTCTTCCCCATAATTATCAAATCAATTCTTGATTGATTATCAAATTAATTCTCGATTGATCTCTTTTTGGTTTGCCCATAGGAAGAGGATATTGAGGATATATATATATATATATATATGGTGGACTAATAATCAATTAAGTAGTCAAAATTGATATAAGAAGAGAGAAGATGCTGGAAAATGATTTATAATTAATTAGTTAAAATTAGTTTTCGAAAGATGCTGAAAATGAAGTTGATTCTATAGGGTGGGTTTTCATAATAGAAGTCTAAATTAATCTTTTCTTATTTTCAAAGAATAAGACTATGGCTATGCCTATCACTATGACTTGACTAAAAGATCAAGAAATATGCTAAAGCTCGTTGTTATATATGACTTGTGTAGAAGTTTGTCGTGAACATGTTATGTATTAACTATTAATTACCATATAATGGCTTTTTTTTTTTATTATTTAAAATCTCGGAGTCGTGTACTTGGGTCATCGATGACTGCTTTGGCCAAAATCCACTAATAAATCACAAAAAAAAAAAAAAAAAAACTCCTTATAGTCCACTAATAATTCACTAATAAAACAATTACTTAATTCAACAAATATTGAAATAAAACTTAATTTATATATTAAATATATTAGTAAAAAATTAAACTGGCAGTTTGAGTTACGTCTCAATTTATTAAGTTGGAGAGGAAGCTTGAACAAGAATTAAATGAGGTCTTCAAGAAGAACTTCTTTGGTTTCAAAAGTCAAGAAAGGATTTGAATTACTTTGAGTATTTTTATACTTCTACCATGATAAGTAGAAGGTTAAATAAGGATAAAAGAATTCGTGACGATCAACGTAATTGGATTTGGGATTCTGAGAGCCTATAAATATGGCAATTAGCTTTTTTAAGAATTTCTACATGAAAAAAAATGTTGGTAATCCGTTTGAATTGGACAAGGGTTTATTTTTTAGTTTAAGTACTGAAGATTTAATCTTGTTCACTGAAGAAGAAGTTAAGCAAGCCGTTCTCGATATAGACCCGTTTAACTCCTCTGGACCCGATGAATTACAAACCTGTTTCTTTCAGAAGACATAGCATATTGTGGGTAAAAGTTTTTGTCAAGCTGTGTTGGGATATTTGCAAGGCGATAGTTAGCTTCAAGGAGCTAATGATACTCTGCTCGTGCTCATTTCTAAAAAACCTAATCCAGATTCTCTTACTCAGCTGAGATCGATAATTTTGTGGAGTGTAGTGTTTAAAGCAATTACAAAAGTCCTGGTGAATTGTTTGAAGTAGCTGCATACTAAAATCATTGCTCCTATGCAGAGTAGTTTTCTAGTCGTCAAATTGTGGATAATATTACAGTAGTGTAGGAAGCCTCGCATGCTTGAGACAACGAAGTTGCAAAGGAGTCCACATGGCTATCAAGATCGACCTTCAGAAAGCTTATGACATGTTGAATTGTAACTTTATCCAAAACACTCTATCTGATGTTGGCCTTCCTTTTAACTTGGGTTGTGTGCGAACTAGTTAGATTCTTTAAGTCCAGAACATAGAATTTTAATCCCCCTAGAGGCATTTGACAGGGGACCCTTTGTCCCCTTATTTGTTTGTAATATGCATGGTACGACTGTATCATATTATCAATAATACAGTGACTGAAGGCAGAGGCGAAGCTGTGTAGAGACCGGGGGTGGCCATGCTCCCCCTCTTTTTATATATACAAAAATATATGAAGAAGATCTCTTCCCTTAGCTTAAAATCCAGATTCATAGCCCAGCAACTGAGCCTTCACTTTCCTCTATGTTTTATAGGCTGTCAATGCCATTATGCAAGATTGCCATGTAAGATAACCCTAACCATTAGCTAAAGATGGATTTATTTCTTCTTATTGATTATTAATTTAATCTAGTTTAATATGTTAATTACTGAAATAATAGTGCATCTTAAAGTTAAAAAATTATTTTTTAAACACACAATAATTTATATATAAATATATATATAATTTCTTTAAATAAACAAATTGACATGATTAGAAATTAGTCTGATTAGTAAAATAAACATTTAATAGATATTTTTTTCGTGAGTATATGAAGACATTGTGTAAATTAGGAGTGAGTAATTTTTGTCAAAAAAAAATATGCATGTCAACTTTTTATGTAGTCTAAAATACTTGATAATTAACTGATTCTTTTTATATTTAAAATTTATAAGATTATTATTATAATGATTATATAATGATATTTAAATTAGAATAAATACATGTATTTGTGATAAAAATTTTAAAAAGATTTGATTTATATACATTTATTTTTTACAAGTTTATTAATAATTTAGTGTTATTTAGCCTATTAATATTTTTTAAAAAAAATATTTGATCCTTTTATTTTTTTTTCAATTTTTTGGCCCTTTGATTCCGAATCCTGGTTTCGCGGCTGATTGAAGGAGTTTGGAAAGCTACTAGCCCCTCAGTTAGGGGGACCGAATTTATCTCATCTCTTCTTTACTGACGATTTGATTCTTTTTGTTGAGGCTTTTATTGAGCATGTTTGTGTGATTGAGAGGTGCTTGAATTTATTTTGCTCAGCTTCAAGTCAGAAGGTGAATCTGAATAAATATAATATTTTTTTTTCGAAGCATGTGAGCTCTAGTCTAAGGCAAGCTATTTGCAACAAAATAGAGAATACTATTACTGAAGATTTTAGTTTGCATCTGGGGTTCTAGTTGTTTATGATCGAGTAAACGAGAAACTTGTTTCAACATATTCTAGACAGGGTCACCAAATGATTAGAGGGTTGAAAACTAAGCAGATTTCTCTGGTTGGGCATATCACCTTAGCTCAATTAGCAATAGCTACTATTCTATATAATAGCAGGATAGAAACAAGTCTACTAAAAATGGCAGTATTCAAACAAAGATTAGATGCTCTTCAATCCTTTAGGGTTTGAATATAGAAGAATTAAAAGATTAAATTCCTTGTTTTGTTAATTAGTATTAAGCAACAAGAAATATTCAAAATAGCTATCACTCCCTTTTTCTAATTTATCTATGAAAAAATAAAATTTTCTTTAAAAATTTTCATAGGTAAATTTAATCTGTTATGATAATATTTCATAAATATTCCGTAATTAAATAAAATTAGCTAAGAAATTTTTTCATTTACTTGCGGAATGAAAATTGGTAATTTTTTTATAGTATTAGGTGTTAATGAAGAATATAATAGTTAATTAATAATGAAAATCATGTATAAATTTAAAAAGGCATGATTTGTGATTGGAAATGACTAGAAATTGACCCTTTAAGGCATTAGAGGGACATTTCTTTCTCTATGCCGCTTAGCTATTGCATATGTTATGTGTACATACATGTCTTTGTAATGTATCAAAATGTTAGAAGACATTATAAGTATACAAATTTAAATTTTCATTTTACATTATAAGATTGACAATCAATAATAGCCGATTAAATTATTATTTCATTTATATAAGAGATTTAATATTGCATTTCAATTGTATAACAGGAATAATACTTTTTTTTTTTATTTTTTTATTAAATTAATAATAATTTACATTTTTAATATTTAATGAGAAGGTCATTTAGACCATTCTTGAGGGCATTGATTTTATTTATTTTATATACGAAAAAAAAAAATCGAAATTTACTTAGAAATTCATGGAACCAAATTTTGTAATACCACAAATAATAAATAATAGTTTTAGGAACAATTATGGAGTGTAGATTGGTGATTTTGCGGTTAACTTGAGAATCTGTTCTATTATAATTATTGAACTTTGGGAGTATTTACTTGGGTCTTTCCTTGGCTTGGTCTAAGGGTATAAGAGTCCTTACAGCTTCATGATTGTCCGTATGATTAATGTTAACTAGCACATTTGGACAGTTAGAGGCTCTTCTTTCTAGTATTACCAATCTTTTTTTCCGAAATATCTTATAATTTCTTTGTTTTTGTTCCTATAAAAAAAAATAGTTTCAGATTTGTTGACCTTTCCACTGTCTGTCCCAAAAAGCCAAAAGCGAGAGAGAGAGAGCAATTCATTCATTCAAAAAGCCACCAAACCGAAGAATCCAACGTGTGCTTTTTAATCCTTTCCTCTCATATCTCGCCACCACATCTCCCTCTTCCCTCACGTGTCACTCTTTTGCTTACCTTTCTTATCCCCCGTCCCCGCCAATCATTTTTCTCTTTTCAAATTCTTTTTTTTTTTTTCCTTGTTAATGGGTATGACTAGTTAAATTTTCATGCATATATCAAATTTATATTTATTTATTTGATTATAAAAAGTTGATTATACCTTAATCTATAAGAAAATTTACTTTTATATTAAGAGCTAATTTCTGAATTTACAATAAAATATGACATGTGCTTTTAAGTCTACTATAATATTATATGAAAAATTTAAACTTAATTGATATATAAGTTAATTTAAAAATATCTTTATTATTTTTATATGAAAATAAAAGTAAATTTACGAATTGAAATAGATTTAGATTAAATTTGTTTATAAATTGAATATAAAATTTAAAAAATATTAAATTTTTTAAAGAATTTATATACTTGATTTATAATTTCTTTTATAAATTATGATTAGATACTGATTCATGTATAAAATTAGTGATAAGATGTGATGATAAATTAATAAATTTTTTATTCTCTATTTTTTATTTTTTAAATAGCAAAATTATTTTTATATAAAAAAAATAATCCACCTATTTATATATATAAATACTAGATTACTAGTTCACATGTTTTTACCAATATTTTTATAATCGGATCAGTTAAAAAATCGATAAAAATAAGAGGATAGAAATTCGATCGAAATTAAATTAATTAAATTGAAAAAAAATCAATATATATATGTATATATAATTTAATATTTATTATATATATAATGAAAATAAATATAATATAATTATAATTAAATTAAGAATTTATATAAAATAATATTTTTTATAATATTAATATAATTTATTAAGTTGAAAGTTATATATATAATAAGTTATTAACATTTACTTATTTAAATATTTATTCACGCAATATAATAATATATAATAGAGTCTTAATTTTGACGTCAAATAAGTTTCAGTGTTGGATAAAATTAAAATGAAACTACTAAAATTCTCTTAATTTATTTTAACTCAAATTTATTTAACAAAAACGATGTTGATTTATAAAAAAAAACAAAAATATATATTCGAATTGAAAAATTTGATTCGATTCACTGATTAATTTATTGATTTATCGATTTTTTATCTAATTGTTTGAGATAAATAAAAAAAACTGATTCATCTGATATTTAATTTAATTTTCAATTTTTTAATTTAATTAACAAATTCGATTTTGGTAACCAAGGTTTCCACTTTCCTCTGCTCGACTCCTACGGGATAGCATTATTGGAATCGCAGCGCACTGCGCTCGCAAGCGCACTTTAGCACCACTACCCTTCAAAGTTCAAACGCAATTACTTAGAAAGTCGAGCTCAGTAGCTCATTCTCCACTATTATGCAAAAAATGATGGCGAAAAATATGACGGTGGTTTGCGTTTGCTTGTGCTTGTGCTTTTGCTTTCTATTTGATGGTTCAATTGCGCTCACATTATCTTCGAAGCTGATTCATCGTTTCTCCGATGAGGCAAAAGCGCTTTTGATTTCAAGAAATGGTAATGCGAGTGTCGATTCGTGGCCTAAAAGGAATAGCTTTGAGTATTTGCAGTTGTTGCTTGGTAATGACTTGAAACGCCAGAGAATGAAGCTCGGTTCCCAGTATCAGTTGTTTCCTGCCCATGGAAGTCAGATTCTTTTCTTCGGAAATGAACTTTACTGGTTTGTTTTAGCTTATTAATTTCTGTTTGGTTGCCCAGAAAATACAAGAAAAGTGAAATTACTTTTTTTTTAATTTAATTTAAAAAATAAATAATTTTGTGCAGGTTACATTACACATGGATTGATATAGGAACACCGAATGTATCATTTCTTGTTGCACTGGATGCTGGTAGCGATCTGTTATGGGTCCCTTGTGATTGCATACAATGCGCTCCCTTGTCTGCCAGTTACTACAGCTCTTTGGTATGCAAATCCCATTTACCAATTTTATTTTTTTAATTAATTCTTTCCCCTTATTTTTTATTTTGTCTTTCATCAAAGGTAGAAGTTTTCATTAAAAATAATGAAGCATGAGCATGCTTTCCCCTTAATTGATGTTAGTAAATTGAGATTTTGAAATGTGCATGGTAATAGTTTGAATTCAATTCAAATGGACTAGTTGTGGAGTAGTTTAAATTTAAACTAAGAATTGAGTAGCAGGTTTAGTGTTTAATTTTCCAATGATTGATTGGCAGGTGCTCCCTTGTATTTGGGGCACCTAATTATGCAGGATAGAGATCTAAGTGAGTATAGACCTTCGTTATCCAGCACAAGCAGGCACCTTTCTTGCAGTCATCAGCTTTGTGAATTGGGTTCCAACTGCAAAAATCTCAAGGAGCCTTGCCCTTACATTGCTAACTATGATGACCCTGGGAATACTTCAAGTTCTGGATTTTTGATTGAAGACAAACTACATTTGGCATCAGTTAGCGAAAACACAACCCAAAAAAGGGTGCAAGCTTCGGTTATTATAGGGTGTTTACATTATAACTCGTGATTTTTTACGTTTTCTTTTTGCCCCCTAATGTTTTATGTTTCATTTTTTGGTTCTGACTAATACTTAAAAAACTTGTGTGTTTTTCTTTGATACAGCTGTGGTAGGAAACAAAGTGGTGGCTATTTGGATGGAGCTGCTCCTGATGGTGTCATGGGTTTAGGACCTGGAAACATTTCTGTTCCAAGCTTGCTTGCGAAGGCTGGATTAGTTCAGAAATCTTTCTCACTTTGTTTTGATGAGAATGGTTCTGGGAGAATTTTTTTTGGTGACCAAGGGCATGCCTCCCAAAAATCAACACCATTATTGTCTATGCAAGGAAATTAGTATGGCATTTGTCTACTACTTCGAAAATTGTTTGTTTTTATTAGCCAAAGCACGTCTTAACTGTCTTTTGACTTGCTAACACTTGGTATTCTTTCCGTCTTTAAATAACATAACTAGTTTGTTCATTGTCTCAGCGTTGCCTATTTTGTGGAGGTTGAGTCCTATTGTGTTGGCAATTCTTGTTTCAAGCAATCTGGATTCAAAGCATTAGTCGACAGTGGTGCATCTTTCTCATTTCTTCCTACACAAGTTTACAATAAAATTGTGTTGGAGGTGCATAATTGAGTTGCCTTTTTTCAATATATCATTGTGTGTTCCTTATTATATAGGCTAAAAAGTAATTGTCTCTTTATTACAGTTTGATAAACAAGTGAATGCACAAAGAATTAGCTCCCAGGGAGATTCATGGGACTATTGTTACAACTCCAGGTTGGATTGTAGACTTGGAGAGGTTTGCAAGCTCCTTTTGTTATTTCATCTATAATTGATTGTCTGCTACTTTTCTTTGGAACAGTTCACGTGAATTTGGCAACATTCCTGCCCTGTGGCTCCAATTCCTAAAGAACCAAAGCTTTCTAATTCATAACCCCACATATTCCATTCAACAGAATCAGGTGCAGGATCCTAATTTCCAGATTTTCTTTATTTGAATATAAACTTGTGGGACTAAATCCCCCAAGAAGTGCTAGATGCAAGAACCTTGGGGCACAAATCAGAAGTCCACATCTTGAACAAGTGTTTGTGTCAGTTATAAACAGGTTTATAATAAGTGTGCATGCTGTGCGTTGAAATCTATGAGCTATGTCCACTACTGACCTGATTTAATAAATTTGAGAAGTGACCAAGATTTTTAATGAGTTTTCTGTTGGTAACGAAGAAGTTGAGTGACCAAGCTTGTAGCTGACTGCCCATCTTTCAGTCCATTTCAAATTTCAGGATCCCACATATATGTGCTTTTATTAAGGAAATTTCACTCAGAAGCTCAACTCAGCTACAACTGACTTGGAGAAATTAAGTTTAAGGGCAATTCTCCTTTTGAGTGTTTGGGCATGGAATTTAGAAGTGGAGGTCCTATCTGGGTGATGGGAGTGGGAGTACCTATATGTAGGGAGGGTTATTCTTTCTAAACCATGGTATTCCTTCTAAAGGACAATCATATATATTTATGAACTTTCCTTACAATTGTCTTGCTCATGTAACCTATAAAGCCTGGGACACTTTTGACAAATTTCGCTGTATTCTATTTGCTATTTTTAGCTTGCAAGTACTTTTTTAGTATTCCATAGCTGTTGATATGGTGACTAGATGTAAAAACTGCCATATTACTTTGTTCGGAGAAATATTATAGCTGGATTTTGTGGTGCAGGAATTCACTGTATTCTGTCTAACTCTGCAGCCAACTGATTATGTCTATGGTATTATTGGGCGTGAGTGTTCCCTTCTGCTGTTTGGTTTCAGATGCCACTATTCTTCATACTTCCTATAAGGACACTGATAAACATGTTAATTGCAGAGAATTTCATGACTGGTTATCGTATTGTTTTCGATATGGAGAATTTGAAATTGGGTTGGTCTAATTCCAATTGTAAGTATATGTGCTTATGTTTCATTTCAATTCCTAAAAATATAGATGATATTGCTTATTTTAAAGTGATAATTTTTATGAATTTGTTGAATCATTGATTCTTAATATTTTCATGGTTAAAAAAATGCTTTTAAAAATCCTATGTCAATTCTAGAATCAGCTTGTATTTAAATAGAAATTTTCTATGAACTTTTCTCTTTATGAAGAATTTGTTTCTCAGTTCATGATTTGGCTTAACTCTGATCAATATTTGCTATTCTATTTTGCATTGAATCTTGTAAAGTCCTTTCTGAAATCTTTTCTCACCATTGTAAGAGTAGCATTCATTTTGTTTAGCATGAAAATCCTCGGACTCTGGCTCTGGTTTGATTCCCTTGTCTTTCCCTTAGACCTCAATCAGAATCCACATAGCCTTCTAAACCTACTTACTTCTTTCTCCTTTCCCATGAGCCTGTCAAACATCTATTACAAGTTCTGCGGTAATGTGGATAAATAGCAATGCCAAAATAATGGTGTTGTTGAATGTTTGATCCTTGTGATATTCTTTAAACTGTTGCTCCACTATCTCATTAAAATAAATAATAATGTTGTTTGTAATCAATGGCCAAACCCTCTCTTCTTGCACTACAATAACATTATTCTAAACAGTGGTATATGCATTTCAAGTGCATGGATGGAGTTTCATTAACCTTAGGCTTATGCTTATCCAATTTTCTTTAGTGTATTAGCGATCCAATGAAAATCCAACCCATCACTGAAGATTACATGAATCAATAATTTTGAAAAGGACCATCCCAGACAAAAAAAAATCTTGATTTGTCCTCTCCCAGGCATTCCAGTTTTAAGTGGAGATTTTGCTTTCATTTAAGTATTCTTGGTTTTCCGTTGTCCAATTTGAAATCATTTTTATTTTTCGTGTCATGTCTGCAGGTCAAGATGTAAGTGACAATGCAGAAGTGAATCTTGCACCACCTCCAGATGATAAATCACCAACTCCTTTGCCAACTAATGAGCAACAAAGCATCCCTAATAAGCGTGCTGTAGCACCTGCTGTTGCTGGAAGGACTTCCTCGAAACCTTCTGCAGCATCCCAGCATATTCCCTCCATGCTCCATCTAATTAGTTCATTGCTATTGCTACTGTGTACGTGTCTTTTTATTTTACCCATCTAATTTTTCTTTCTGGTCTCATCATTCCTGCATGTAAATTCTGGCTTCTTCTGTGAGGCTCTTCCAAGGCTTTCAGCTTTTCTGAAGATCCATATTATTGATTGGGGTTATTAGAGCATTTATTTCTTTGTGTACCAAGTTTCATTTACTGACGACTTTTGTTTTTGCCAAGCTTTTACTAATACTGATAGTACAATAGTTATCGGTAGGTTCCTCAGAAATATATGTTTTTGCCTAGTTATTGTTCAATATTTTTCAAGTCTACGAAGCAAAACCTGTGTAAGTTGACACCAAGTGACTTGGCAATAGGATTTGTCTCACTTAAAAGACCTGCAATTGAAAACGGATGAGCATGGCAGTGAGGATTTGTTTCTTAATTTGCTTGCCTGTGAAAACCTCAAAGATAGTCTGCTCTAACTCTGATTTTCTGGACCATTCAAATGGACAGTTTAGTTCCTTTGATTGACACAACTGATTAACTGTTATTTCTTAATTTTAGATTCCTTCTTCCTTAACCATTTTATCTTGGGAATCCATTGTTCCAATTAGAGAATAACCCAGATTACTATTGCATCAATATATATATATAGTTTAAATGATTCTTGGGTCAAAAGAATAATGTAAAAGCCTAAAAGGTAAAGCAAAGTTTGATAAGAAGGAAGATACGTGGGTGCACTTTCTAGCTGCTATTGTGATTGTATATATTCTCGTCATTTTCAGTATCTGCTTTGAGCAAAAAGCTAGTAGCTATAATAATAATAATAATTACTCTTTTCATCTATTGAACAATAATTGACTTTTTTTTTTAAGTTGTTTGATTGGTGGGTTATCTTCTATTCCTTAACCTCATTGCTTAAACCTAATTGACCAAACTTAAAAAATTGCAATTCTTCTACTATTTCCTTTTGTGCAAGTGCTGCTAGCTTTTTTAACATGGACCTCTATAGCAACTTAGCAAGGGATACGAGTGTTAAGCACAGATTCAGCTTTTATATGTGGAGGTAGGAGGTATTACTGCTCAGTTTTAAAAAAGTTTGGATTAATCCACTTACATATTAATCTGCATGAACAATGAAGTCGTTTGTTTGAATTTCAATCCAAATTTAATTGATAAAAAAATAATTAATATAGACTATTAAGCTTTAACTTAATGAAATTATTATTATTTTTTTTTAAATTGTAAGATCACTTGTTTGAATTAAACTATAATTTAATTAAAGATAAATTTCTATTTTATTTCTGAGGTTTGACTTAATTAAGTAGTTCTTTTTATTTTTTTATTTTTGATAAAAATTAGTAGTCTTTATTTTTTGAAAAATTAACTAATTAATCTTTTTGTTTGGATTTTATAAATTAAATGATTTTTTCGTTCATTTTTATTATTAAATATTTATAAAAAATTTAAAATATCCTTATTTTTCCTTAAATTTCCACTTTCTACCATAGAAATAGAAGTGTGAGCCGTTTAGTTTAGTTTATGAAATAATAATTTAAATCGCGTTGAAATTCAATAATTAGCAGTAAGTAATCCTTGAAAGAAGCGACGACTTGGCCAATTGATACGTTATGTGTTTTGTGTGTGTTAGCTGAATACAAATGAAGCAAAGAAATTAGGGATTTTCCCCTCTTTTCAATCTTTTATGATGTAGTTGGTCGAGTGGGTGCTCTACCATTCAAATTACAAACTATCAAGGTTAAAGCAAATTATTATTCTAAAAAAAATCAAACTTGAGATTAAAAATTTATTTGATTTACAATATATTTATTTTTTAAAATTATTTCTCATAAAATATGTTTCAAGTGAGTTTGATTTGTTTATTAGCTTTCTTGAATTGGCTCAGAATGCTCTTCGCCATAAAATATATCAAGAAATTGAACTTTACTTAGACATTAATTAATATACGAATGCTATGAACAAAATTAAAATTGAAAATTTGTCAATAATAATGGTGATTGCGACCATACATACATAAATAGGGCATGGCATTTCATAATTTTAATGGTGGCAATGAGATTCTTTGGTGGTGGGATGTGGACGGAGGGACGGAAGCTGTCTGCAGGTATCTGTGTCTGGGTCAATTAGTGTGAATTGTGATAACCTGATATCTACTTCCCCACTAACATTATTCTCCTTTTTAAAAAAAAAAAAAAAAAAAAAAAAAAAAAAAAAATTAAAGAAAAATAATTAATAATCAACAACCACTTCATCCTTAAAAACAGAAAAAAAAAAAATTAGATTCTTTGTTTCGTTATATATCTCATTTTTTATCTTATATAACTTTTTACGCACTATATTATTATTTTTTAAAAAATATTTTAACTGTTAATATTTTTTATAAATAATGTGACACACTAAAAAAAAAAATATAAAATAACATTTTTTTCATAAATAATGTGACACACTAAAAAAAAAAAATATAAGACAGAAAATGTAATACACAATGAAATAAAAAATTCAAATTAAAAAAAAAATTGCATATATTGTGATAGAGCTTTATAATTATGGTGATCTTTTGAAAAATCCTCTAATCTCAATTGAAGTGGGTGTTTGATAAAAAAATTTAATGCAATTATTAGTTTTTTAATTCATAACAGTTGTATTATATCCATTTAGTTATTGACAGACAACAACTGTTAACTGTTAAGTAGTCAAATAACAACTAAGCTCTAATTTTGAGATTTTTTTTTTTAAAAAAAATTACTTTTTTAAGTAAAAAAACTAAATTATTTTTTAAAAATAATATTTAAATAAAAAAATAAATATTTATATTTATTTTTAATAATTATTAAATATATTAATAATTAATAACTAATAATAATTTTATCAAATACTTAAAATAATTAGCTATTAGATAATAGTTACAAACAATCAACTATTAATCACTAGTTAATAGTTATAAATAACAGCTAATAATTGTTATAAATAACTAAATTAAATTGCAAAAGCTTGCAGTTATAAATATAAATGTAACTATAATCTCATTGATTGAGGGCTTGACTTTGAAATTGGAGATTATAATGACATAATCTATGGTTATTTATTTCTATCTAAATCAGGCAGCTATGTCAAAGGCAATTGCATATATACACATAACCCACATTTCATTTTCCGATATATTTATAATATGATGATGATGGTGATGAATTAGAGCCTCAAAAATAAATAAATAAATGAAGATAAATTACAAATAATTAGGCCTAATTTAAATTACAAATAATTAGGTTTAATTTGAGATTATTTCTGGAAATTTTTAATTTTAGAAAAAAAAAAGAAATAAATTTTATGAGTAAATGAATAATAGTTATTGTCTTGTAATCTTTATGGATTTAATATTAATTTTGTCTGATATAATTTTTTTTTTATCTGTAACAAAATTTAATCAAGGTTATAGAGGACGATCTAGTTATTAAATGGCTATCATGCCGATAAATAAATATCCTTTTTTTTTTTTTTTACCACAAATTAAGTTTAACATTTTATTCAATATAATTTGACCTTCAAAGCTTAAGGATTAAAATGATATTTTAAAATTTAAAAATTAAATATCTAAATTTATAATTACAAAACTTAAAATTTATATTTATAATTGTTAATGTTGGACTCTTCTACCACTAATTATCAATAATTAATAATTAATTACTAATCATTAATTTTTAATAGCTAATTATTAAACCAAACATATCATTTATTTATCTCATTAAAGATTATTATTTTTTAAATATAAAAAAGAAATTGATTTAAAATTGATTTCTTAGGTTTTATGTATATTTATTAGTATTAGATTATGTTTTGATATGTAAAAATTATCCGAAACTTTTAAATAGAAAAGAAAGAAAGAAAGGAAAAAAGAAAAGAAAGAGAACTTCATTTTCATGGAAGAGTTGGGTGAAGCAAAGTAGAAAAATAAAAATGCAGAAAAGATTATGCTTTAAAACACTCATCGTTTAGGTTTACGCCACTTGTCACAGCAACAAAACAAAACCTATTTCTTTCTTTATTATTATTATTTTTATTATTATTATAAGGTTTTCTACAGTCTCACCGCCCAATCATACATACCCCAATCAACTAAGCAATTCCACATGCAGATAAAAATAACAATCTTTCATTTATTTAGTTGACTCCAAGTGGACCTTTATTGGCCGTTTGATTCTTATCTAACTAAGTGTCAGTCTACAACTGCTCAACGTGGCATGTGCTAATGTCATTCAATTCCATTAATTTCTTTTTGTTTAATTTCATGAAAATATATATAAAAAGTTTCATCTCAAAATTAAAAATTATGTTATTGGTTTAAAATTTCCAATCGAAAGTCTTTTTTTTTTTTTTTTTTTTTGTTTACTTTTGTTTTTTCGTGTGCCCAAAGCATTTGAAAGATTTTAGATTTTGGGGCAAAATCTAGTTTCCTTAAACCTCTTAATTTGTCACTGCTTTATGAATTTTTAGGGTATATTCTTGTCCAAATCAAATTTAACCCTTAATTGAGGTTGGGAAAATACGAAATAAAATAATTTTATCTTTTAACCTCTTAATAAAATGTATGAAAATTAAGTTTGTCAAAAAAAAAAAGAAAAGAAAAGATTTATCCCCAGTCTTTTTAGAGCCCGACAAGCTTTTATATATATATATATATATGAAAAAGAAACAGAGGTGTAAAGAAAGTAACATATAGAGCTTTTAAACCCTTTCTTTTCATGTCTATTGCCTTGAGAGGTTAAGAAACGCTTCCACATAGGTATTTGGGAAGTTTCTTGCATTTTCCAGTACAACAACTTTTTATATATATATATATATATTTTAAGATTCACCCTAGATTTTGTCCCATTATTTTATTTGTATTTTTTATATTTTCTTTATCTATTTGGTTACTATAAATCCATCCATCCATAACATGCAGCCAGAGTACTGAGTGGTGTCCATCTTCTATAATAATTCTTACACTTTCCTTTACACTGTACCAAACTCTCTCTCTACCATCTTTCTCTCATTTCTTTATAATTATATATCCAATTCAAGAAACAATAGCACACAAATTCTTTATATATACATATCCTCTTTCAAGAACTTCTATTTGCTAGTTAGAAAATAGAAAAAAGAAAAAAGAAAAAAGAAAAATAAAATAATGGGAATTTCAGGCACTTTGGAGTACTTGTCAGACTTATTAAGCAATGTGAAAAAAGGTAAGAAAAAGAAACAAATGCAAACTGTAGCTCTCAAAATTAGAATGGACTGTGAAGGCTGTGA
This sequence comes from Aleurites moluccanus, assembly GCA_948193065.1. Lineage (NCBI taxonomy): Eukaryota > Viridiplantae > Streptophyta > Magnoliopsida > Malpighiales > Euphorbiaceae > Aleurites > Aleurites moluccanus. The sequence continues at coordinate 30,341 of CANXYC010298360.1, read as the reverse complement.
ACGTAAGGTCAAGAACGTCCTCTCCGGCGTTAAAGGTATATATTATATATATATTTCTCGCAATCGTTCTGAAGATATTGTAGTACATGTATGTTGATTTAATTTCTTGTTTATTTTCTGTTTGTTTAACTTTATTAATCAGGAGCTAAATCAGTGGATATAGACTTGAAGCAGCAGAAGGCGACTGTGACGGGTTACGTAGAGCCAAAGAAGGTGTTGAAGGCAGCTCAATCTACTAAAAAGAAAGTAGAGCTATGGCCTTATGTCCCTTACACTTTAGTAGCAAATCCATATGTTTCTCAAGCTTATGACAAGAAAGCACCTGCAAATCATGTCAGAGCCGTTCCTGCTACCGCCACCGTAACCGATACCACCGTGGACGACAAATACACCAACCTGTTCAGTGATGAGAACCCAAATTCTTGTTCCATTATGTAGTAATAATTAATTAATTAATTAGCATGATAATATACATATATTGTGTATAGTATATTAATTAAATATACTAGTAAATTGATATCAAAGGGTTTTGTTTAATTAATTATATTAATGGTGTTTTACAATAATTTTTTTTTTAAAAAAAAGACTGTTAAATTGTGTTTTGTGATGGACGTGTAGGTCTAGATGTAGACAACGTTTTTCATAAAATAGTATCGGTTGTTACGCGACAGCTACTTCTTTTGTAAAGAAATTAATTAATTAATGTTTGCTTTTTCTGCAATTGAATTATTGCATTTGAATGATGTTAACAAATTCTTTTTACGTTTTCCATAATTATTTCCTAATAAGTGGATTAAGTCAAGAATTTGTTGGATCAGCTACTTTCAATTAATACAACTTTTAATTTTGAATTTCAAATATACAAAGTTCTCTTTACATAATAATATATCGAAGATCATTGTTTACTTGTATATATATAATAAATTCTTTAAAGAATAAAAGCGTTTGGTATATTTTAAAACAAAAATTACAAAATTCATAGCTTATAGGCAATTTTTAATTATAAATAATCAATCTGATGATTTGATGATTAACTCTTAGCATGTAGATAGGTTATGAATTCAAAAGCCCACTTTAATTATTAAAGAAAAAAAAAGTCATTGATCAAAAAAACAAAACAAGAAGAAAGTCATTGTATTCTCCATTGATGTGCAAAATTATATTTATTATCTAATGTACAATCATTTGAAATAAGGTGTGTATTTCAGAGAAAGATGAACTTCTTACAATTAAAATAATCCACGTAAAAATATAATAAATGATACAAGTCAGTTTATTCCCGTAAAATTAGCAAGTCTGAGTCTAGAGTATTTAAGACCTATAAATGTTGTAAGGGAATCAATCCCTAATTGATGACATGGATGATATGTTATCAGCATCAACTCATTAAACCCTGATTAACCTATTTTGTGAATAATTGCTGTAAATGGGAACAAAAAAAAAAATTATTTCCTAAACAGGATAATTTATTTGGACAATTTTCTTTGTAAATGATAGCTCAAACTTTACATTTTTTTGTTTATTGAAAAGAACTCAACTTTACAATTTATATGAAGAGTCAAAGGCACTATTTATGCACTTATTAGATTGTGTGTTTGTTTTAGAGAGGGGAGTGATATTTGATAATTAAAAATTGAATATTTTTTAATAGTTAAAAAGTTTAAATAATTTAAAATTAAATGTCTTTTAATCATTCAAATTTTAGTGTAAGTCTGATATATTAAGAATTGTTAAAATTTTACAGTATTTTTATCAAATAATTATATTTTTTTATCGATTAAGAAATTATTTTAATTAAAAAAAAATATTTTATTGAGAAGTTATTAAGAACTAATCAAACACCATTTAAAAAAATATTTTATATTTGATATAATAAAAAAATATTTGAATTTAAAATTATGTACTCAAAATAAAAAAAAAAATGTATCAATAAAGTAACGACGCATCTCTGCTATTAAGGAAAAGCCCTAATCAGAATCTAATTAAAGTTATCATAACGACAAAATTAATTACATATTTCAAACCTAATTAGAATAAAAAAAATAATGACCGATTCCCAATAATCTCTCCTTTCTATGACCCATATATTGCTTCTACTATTAAAGTGGATAAGATTCATAGAAAGGAAAGTTGTGAGTAGAATTGACCATTTATTACGAATATTATCAAGTAGAAGAAGAACCCCAGGGATTGACTTGATTAGCAATATTACATGTAAAAGATTTAAAGGAAGAATTTTCACCCAAATTTTAGAGATAAATTTAATTTAAGACCGACCATTTGACAATAAGTCTGCCAGTCCAAATCCTTTTGACTATTTTGTTAATCTCTTTGATTCTCATTCTATATTGTCTTTTATTTAATTATAATAAATTTCACCGACGTTTAATATTAAATTTGCGTGGTAAAGTATGATATAGTTAACCCGACATGTATATATACATTTGCCCATCTTCCTTATTTTAATTAATTTAATTCATTAAAGGAAAGATAATTCTTTTAATTATTATTAATTAATTCCTATTTTTAGTATATAATAAAAGAATTATTAGAAGTTGAACTATTATATATCTTTTTTATATGTTTAAATTAGATTAAAAAATAAAATTTAAATTATTTTTCTAAAATATAAATTTGAGTTTGAAAAAAAAATTAAAAATTAAGATTCCTAAAATTTTATTCTAAAAAATAGATCCCACATGCATTTTCTGGGCGAAGCAAATATCTATATATTACTTATATAAAAGAGATAAGAGTGTATTTCCTTTTATTTTTTTTAATTTTTTTTACTTTTTTAATTATTAAGCGATAAGCACTTTTGATTTTATGATATTTAGTTATATAAAACATGATTCAACAATTAATTTATATTGTTAGATGTATTTAAAATTTCACTATATCTATTTAGATAAAATCACTATAATTAGTTTATATATTTAATTTTTTAGGCCTTGAATAATGCAATATAAGAAAAAAAAAATTCAATATATTTAGGTCATAAAATTTTATTTTAAAAAATATTGCATCATTTATAAAACAATTATATTATAAATTTTATGATCATTTTCATTAGTAAAAAAATTAAACTAATTGTTATTTTAACTTATTTCATATTTTAATTAATTTTTATAATCATTAATTAGATAATTTTTCATGACAATTCATATTAATCATTAAATTTATAATTTTTTTGAATATAAGAGGGAGGAAAATCGAATTTAGATATATTATTCAAGCACTGTATATACTTAATAATTACTATTAATCTATACTTAAATGTGTAAATTTATAATTTTTTTAAAAAATTAATAAATAAATAAATATTTTAAATATTTTAAAGTTGGATAACGCGTGCAATGCTTGTAATGATTCTACTAGTAACCTGAAAAAAGCAAGGTGATTACCTAAGGTAATTTGGATGATAAGGGGTTTAGTTTTGTTGGAGAAAATTTCAAGTTTAAATTTTTTTATTAATAATTAAATGTGTAACCCATAAAAAATAAATATAATATTTTATAAAAAAATTTATCACTTTTTAATATTAATTATTATCATCATAACTTTTATAAAAATAATCAAATCACGCAAAACCCTTAAAAAATTTTTAAAAAAAAATAGCAAGGTCATTCGGGAACTGGTCCAATATAGCTTTTCCCATACGCATTAACAATGTTGAAAAAGAAGCTGGAATTAATTAAAAACTAATTAAGATTATTATTATTTTTAGGTGATCTCAATTACCCAAAGTACACGAAATGAGCTTTCCCCAACCGACCATTTTAAAATGATAGACCAAGACCATATGATATGTGGATTAACACTCTAAATATTTGACCCAAAACATTGTAAATATTTGACCCTAAACATTGTCATTAAATTTTGCCAAATCAAGTACACGAATCATCAAATTTCTTAATTTGTAAAATTATAAATAATGGGATTTATTATTGAATAAATTAAATAAGCCTAGCTAGCTAGTTCTTATTATACATTAAATTTAAGAAAATTTCAGGAAGCAATAACAAAAATTACTGGACTTATGGATTAGTACTTATTTTATAAATTAAGAGATTAGGAATTAAATTGTTGAAATTCTCTTTTAAGGTAAAAAAAAAAAAAAAAAAAAAAAATTATTAACAGTCAAAGTTTGAAAGATCTTTGGTTTTGGGTTGGCCAAATTTTGGGCTTTTCTTTTCCTTTGATTGAAATTGAAAGGCATCTTTTGGGTTAACATTAAGAATTATATTGGGCTCCCTTCTCCACAAACTTGAATGACTCAACTAGTCATAACTTTTATTTGTGTTTGATCATATATATATATATATATATTCATCACTAATTTTGGTCCAATTCCAAGTTCAACTTGAAATCATTCACTTTAACATGAAATGTAATCCTCTTTGAATTTATAAATTCATAATTTAAATATATAAAGAGGGCCAATTTATATATAAAATTTGATCTTAATGTGACTTGTTTGAATTTAAAACAATTAACTTGAATTCAATTTGATTTAAATTAATAAAAAATATGAAAATATAAATTCACTTTTTAAAAAATATTTAGATGCAACTCGAAACGCATAAATTGAACTAAAATTCTTTCAAACATATTAACTCGATGCTAAAATATAAAAATCTAATTCGAACTCATTTGATAAGTATCACTAAAGATTGTGGCCTAATTAAATTATTAAGCCACACCCTCCTCTGTCTGTCTTGATCACAGGTTCAATCATCTCCATGCAATTCCATTTTACATTAAATTCAAATATTTTTTTTATATCTATGCTGTTATATATCATAGATATTCAGATTTTGACTTCACTTTTTTTCTATAATCTATGTTTTCTTTTAATTATTTCTTTGTTTCTATGTTGTTTCTTTGTCTTATTTGTCTTTGTGTAATTATCAATAGAAATACATTGCATGGTTTTTACTTTTATATATTGATAGTGTGTAGTTATGCTTCATAGCCTTCACCCCCTAATTTAATAACTATGCTATGTTTTATATATAATTACAATTTATGAAGGAAATATAAAAATTTAATATTATTAATTTATTTTTTGTTTCCACTTATGATTTGGAAGACAAAATAATTTCAGGATATATACTATAGAGTTGCAAATTTGTTAGTTCAATTACAATTGATTGAAATTGAATTCAATTTAATTTTATGAATGCTTATAATTTTTTTTTAAATATATTATTAATGACTGATTAATGTCTAACATTATTAATTTCAACATAGTAAAATAGTAAAGGTTGAGTATATATATATAGGACAAAAAGCCAAAAAAAATAATAATAAATTAATTAGTAGTCCTTAACCGCAAAATCTCCTCATAGCTTATGACCCCTTCTTTTATGCACCCTCCATTTGCAACCATCTTCTTTTCTTTTCTTCTCTTCTCTCCTCTTCTCAACAAACCTCTTTTTTTAAGGCCTTTATTATCCATGTGCATGCTTTATTTATATATGAAGCATGCAATTTCTAATTTTAATTTGTTCTAAAAATTGTAAATAACCCTTATTTAAAAAAAGAAAATCTATTACTATTACTATTATTATTTGCTAAATAATTTAATTTGTGCATAAATAAAAAAAGATCAAGATTATGGGTCGTGTGAAACTGGAGATAAAAAAAATAGAAAATAACACAAATCGACAAGTTACATTTTCAAAACGTAGAAATGGTCTCATTAAGAAGGCTTATGAGCTTTCAATCCTTTGTGATATTGATATTGCCCTTATTATGTTCTCTCCCTCTGGCCGTCTTAGCCATTTTTCTGGGAAAAAAAGGTATTTACTATTAACATTTTCATTGTTTTTATTTAACATATTTTGTTTCTGTTTTTGCATTTCTTGTTTGGATTATTAATTACAATGTTCTTTCTTAATGATTATTGCTTATAAACGGACCCTAATTTTACTTCTCTCCAATAATCACATTGATTAGATCATGAGATTAAAACCTTTCTTGTTAATTAGCAATGTTAAAAGTATACCTGGAATAGAATTGTGTTTTCTATATGAATTCATTGCTGAAACACAATTTCTTTTCTTATCTCTTCCTAAAATCTTTATTTATTTTTTTAATTGTTGGTATTGCAATATTAACTATAAGCCTAAGGATTAGGATCTCTAATTAGATAATAGTTTCATTCACAATTACACCATAAGAGTTTTCTTTTAATCCTTTATATATACTCTAATTAATTTAATTATGAGCAGAAATTGTAATTAAGGTATAGAATATCAATACAAACACAACTAATAATATATTTGTTGTTATTTTTTGATAAACCAGGATTGAGGATGTGTTTGCTCGTTATGTTAATCTCCCAGACCAAGAAAGAGAACAGTACGTATATGTCTTTATAATAATTATTAAAATAACTGTTCTTTAGTTTACTTAATTTTTCATTTCAATTAGGTTAATAAATTCAAATTATTTTTGTTGCAGTGCTATATACCCTGAACATAGCAGACATCCGTAAGCTCTATGACCTTTAATTTTATTCATTTTTACTATTATTATTATTATTAATTGGATTTGATAGGTTTAAAGCTCATTAATTAATTTTATTCTCTGGGTTTTATATTTATTTATTTAACTATTTGTTGCAGAGGTTTTCAGAACAAAGAGGTAAAGCATAACACTTCAATATTATTTACATTTATTTTCAATATTTAGCTATATTTTTATGAAATTAATGTTTAAATAATTCTGTCAATGAAATTACAGTGTTTGCCTGTGCAGTATTTGCTGAGGACCCTGCAGCAACTTAAGAGTGAAAACGACATTGCACTTCAACTTGCCAAGTTGGTCTCCCTCTCTTCATAAATATTATATTAATTCCTTTTATTAATTTTCTACAATTTCTTCTAATTATGCTTATATATATATATATTAATTTATTTTTATTTTTATGTTCATTCTCATGATTTATTAATCATTGATGCTATAAAAAGTCCGACAATTATCAACTCAGATGTTGAGGTATAAAAAATTATATTACAAATCAATTTTTATATATCGTATTAATCTAACTAATTATATATATAATTATTAAAAGATGCTTAATTTCTGAGTTTGTTTAATTTATTAATGTTCTTCTCCAATTTTAGGAACTCCAACATGAAGTTGCCAGTTTACATCAACAACTCCAGATAGCAAAGGAACAGATAAGGTCACTTAATTAAATTACACTTTTATAGAAATCCAATTTAACATTTTATTAATTTTTCTTCTATAAATTTATATATATTTTTATTAATAACTTAAACCCTTTAATTTTAATAATCTGGTCCTTCATTAAACATAGGATATATGAACCTGAGCCACTAAAAATCTCGTCTATGGGAGAGCTAGAATCATGTGAGAAACATCTTGTTGACACCTTAACAAGTGTTATGCAAAGAAAGGTTTATGGAAATTTCACTTAATTTATTTATTTATTTATTTTTTCCTTTGTAATTTCTTTTTTAAATTTTATTTTTCCATTAATTATTATAATTTTACATGTTTTGCAGGAATATTTATTGAGCAACCAAATCTCTTATGATCCATCTACCATGCAGGTACTAATAACTTAATTAGAATTGTAAAATGAGTAAAACCTTGAGAGTAAATTTAATGGAATTATATAAATGTACAGCAAGGAATGCCAATCTCTTTGGATAATGATGTTATTAGTTGGATGCCTGAAAGTGGTAAAAACCATGCCCAAATTTTGTCAACTACTGGAGGTCAAAATCATCCCCAAATGTTTGATAACTTTGCCTCCTTGAATAATCTTAGGTTTGTTTTACACTTTCATGTCATTAAATGCAATATCTTTTTTTTTTAAAGAATTTTAGAATTATTTAAATATTAATCAATCTAGGAAAAAAAGGATGATTGGTTCCAAATGAGTCTGAATACTCAATAAAAAAAAATTCATAAATTTATAGAAAAAATTTCATTTAATTCACTTAAATATAATTTTTCACATATTATTGATTCATCCAAAATTAATTTTCTGAAAATTTTTATATTTATATGAAAAATTTTAATTCTTAATATATTCGTAATTAATAGTCTCGTTCATCCCTAAATGAATCAATATATATATTTATTTTAAAGTTTGTTATCCATAATATAAAAAGAATTACAAAAAAACTAATAAAAGAATGATTAATTTATAATTATACAGAGATCTGTCATCCATAATATATGATCCATTGTTGCAAGGAAGTAGTTCAAATGGGGAGACACATAGTATGGGGGAGTGCCATGTCGCAAACCCCAACGACGGAAACTTTCTAAGTTGGGCTCATCAGTCGTATACCTCAATGGCACTACATCCTGCTCCTATACCTCCAACCACTTTATACCCTCATCAAATTCAGGTATTATTATTAAAAAGGTTGTTGATTTTGAACATTTGGTTAACTTTTTATTGGATTATCAGTTTAATCACTTAAATAAAACTATTATTATTATTTAAATATGTGTCACTAAATTTAACAATTGGAAAATTTGTGTATGCAATCAGCATGGAATGGTGGGCCACAACGTTCCAGATATGATGCCACGTGAGCAGACGGAGATGCCAATAAATGGCCCACACGTACAGGTGGAGAATGAAGCTGCAAATTATGAGAACAAAGTTCCTCAACTTAATTAATGAGCAATTGAAAAAAAATATATATATATATATATAATTTTCACATCCCCTGTGGATCTTCACCCATAACCTGGATCATGTAAAATTTTTTAAGATATTCCATTTCTTTTTTTATAAATATATATGAATTTCTGAATGTTGCATGTTAATTATACATTTCTCTGAATTTTTTCAGATATAGATTAATATGGATGATATTTGATAAAATTAAAAATTAAATATTTAAAATTTAAATGTTAAATTAAGTGATGAATAATATAAGTGATATAATTTGTAAAAATATTTAAAATTTTAATCATTTATTATATATTTTAATTTTAAAATTTTAACTTATCATTTTAAGTGTTACTTAATTTAATTGAGACTTTTAAGATAAATATTAATAATTAATTAATTTAAAACAATTAAATTTTAAAAATTTTTATTTTAAATATTCAATTAGATTAGCAAACAACACTTATTCTTTATTTTATAACAAATAGGCAATACTTAATATTAGTTAGTTAAAAAAAATTATAAGAATTAGTTTGATTTATAACTCTTGATAAAAAAAATTTAAAAAAAAGCTAATAAAGCTAAAGTAAATTATATTTAGTCATTGACGACTAAATTTACTAGTGAGTTTCTATTTTTTTAAAAATGCATTTATTGATCTAAATGGTTCCGCAGCTTAAAATATTATACTTTCCCCGTATTAAAATAATATTTTAATTTCTTTTTTTATTATATTTTAATTTAATTATCTCATTTCTTAATTTAAACTATATTTTATTTTAAATTAATAATAATATTCTCGTTAAAAATATGTTGAAAAATATAAAAATTAATTAAGAGATATAAAATGTGAGAGAATTATGAAAGTGGAGAAATATTAAAGTAATTAATAAATTAAAATAATAAATGAGTTAAAAAAATTAAAATAGACCAAAAAAATTTTCTTAATAATAATATATTTTATAATTATGACGTTTATTTTGATAACAAATAAAAAAGAAAAAAGCTATTATCTATATTGAGTGTAGGGTATTTATTTTATATACCCAATCAATAAATAATGATATATTTTAGATAATATAACGAGATATTTTCTCATTCAGAAATTTAGCAAAATTTTATACTTCTAAACTAATTTTTTGAATAAAAAAATTATATATATTTGGTATATTATATTATATGAAATTACTAGTATATATGGATAAAAAATCATGAGATTCCACATAAAATGGCATGTGAATTGGCATATATATATAGATTCAAAAGTAGGATATGAAGTACTGGAGAAAAGTCGCAGTAAGAAAAAAAAAATTGTTTTTATAATAAATAATTTAAAATTTCAATGATATAAATAATAATCTAATTTTTGAATATTAATTTTATTAATGAAATTCAAATATTACATCTACTCTAAAATAATCTTACATATTTTTATTATTATAAAATTAAATATAACAATCTTATCTAACGTTGATAACTATATGAAAAAAAAAATATAAAACCATTAAATATGAATCAGACTTGCCATCTTAATATATGGTGCTTTTTCCTAAAAAGAAAAAAGAAACAAATTTTTTTGGCAAAAAACTTAATAAAAAAAACAAAAAATGCGTTATGAAGACATATGACTTATAATTTCTGAGAACCCAGAAAAGAATGGATAATTATAACAAATTTGACTCTTTTAAAATTTTAATTTAATCACCTTACCATATTAATTATTCAATGCTGAAATTGAATTGTCCACTTTTTCTTGTTTATTTGTTAGACTTAGATAAAGTCAAATTTTTAAATTCCAACTAATCCTCTTTACAGATTATTGTTACCATTTTACCAATGAAATTACTTTAATGGATTCAGTTTATAAAAAGACTATAATTGTTATTAATTTGTTTCTGCATTTTAAATGAGAATATAATAATTGAATAACTTTTGAAGAAGTCAAATATACATATCTAATAATTTTATCATTAAACTTTATGATCATTAAAATATAATTTTAGAATGAATTTAAAAAAAAAAAATCTATCAATAAAACATGATAAACAAGAAAATATATGTAACACTAAAATTGTGGGTAAATTATTTGAATCACTAAGATTTTAATTTAAACAATAATTTTTAACTCAAATTTTCAGAATAAATGAATTTTTTAAACTTTAAAATTTTAAAAAATATAAAATATTATTTAATTGAAAATGCAATGGACTAATTAAAAGTTATTATACTTAAAAATGAGATACTAATTTATTTTTTTTAAAAGAACTATTTAAATTTTGAGGCATGTTAGGCTCATTTCTGCCTATAAATAAAGCTCTAATAAGGTTTCATTTTTCAATTCTCATCAAAAAAGAAAAAGAATAAAAAAAAAAAAATTCAATTTCTGTTTTCCTTCCTCCATAGAAAATTTCACTTTTCTATGCCATATATGTGATTGATTTATTGTTATTTTTCAACCTCCATCACTAGCAACCATCTATATATATATCCACTTATTCTTAATTACTTAATTATCAGTATTATATCACTCAAATAAGAGATCAGTCCTTCAGAAAGTATGTATTTTTCATAACTAATTTTACAGTTTATATTATTATTAATTGATTTCCATTTAATTTAATGCTGTGTTTTGATTAATGATTATCATGATTTTATTTAATTTTGGTTCATATATTCTATTCTATTTTGATGTTATACAAATACAGGTCTTAATTTGTTTGCACTGAAATAATATTTTCAGGTAATTGCATATATTTTATTTTATTTTTTAATTATTGAACTCTTGTTATATATATATTTTTTTTGTTCAATCTATTAATGATTTAATGATATATATTATGAATGTCAATCCTGATTTTGGTGTTTTCTAAATCTCATTCTCACTTCATCATCCTCATAAACATATAATTTTATTTATTCATATTGATATATAAATATTTTATATGTGGATTGGGTTAAGGGAATGATCACTCCCTGCATGCCAACATATATAATAAGCTAAATTTGTAATCATAAATTAATTATCCTAAGTTATGAAATCCTATACGGATTAATTAGGATAAAAAAATATTTATGAGTAGGGAAAGATTTTTCTTATTATCGGGGAACAAAGAAAAATTATTAGTGCCATATATATATATATATATATAAATTTAATGAAAAATCCATATTATAAATAATTATTTTATAATTATTTTTCTCGACATTTAAACTAATGATAACATCTTTAAACTTTAAATGTGAGGGATTCACGATAAAATCTTAATTTTTTTTATTGAAAATTTTTTATTTATATTAGATATATGTACAAATTCAATAAAATAAGAATATATATAATAAAAAAAATATAATAATAAATATCATTACTCATTTATTTGATATTTGAGATTAATTTATATATAGTTTTAAAAGTGTAATTTATTATATTTTTCTCTATCAGATAACGATGAAAATCAATTTTTCATATATCGATTAGTGATTTACTAAATTTCCAACTTATTGCCTTGTATATAATGATATAGTTTGTAAAGATTATATATATATATAAAACGATTAGCTTTATCATTGACAAGTTGTTTGGCTTTGGGGCCACCTTTTCTCCATTATTAGCAAATAAATCAGAAATCATTAGTGTGTGATTTGTTTTCTTGTGTAACTTGGAGGTTATTTTTAAGGAAAGGAAAGCCTTGCTTACTTGGTTTTGACCCAACCAAAATTCTTGAAAACCAACAGTGCAAGTGTGCAAAGTTAAATTATTTCTGTTATCATTTTTTTATTTGCTATTTATATTTTAATAAATTATTCAAATCTTGATCTAGCAGGGTACGTATATATATGTAAATGCATTTATGTGTCAAATAATTTTTTTAAAAATTAAATTTATATAAAGTTATCTCATCAATTTTTTTTTATCTTATTATTTTTTATAAATATCAATTAAAATATAAAAAGATGAAATATATTTGATATCTTTTTATCATCTATTTTATTTATAATAATATTTAAAATTATCATAAGATAATATTTAAATTTAATAATGTAATAATGTAATTTATATATATGAAATTATTTTAAGAAAAAATAAGACCAAAATTCATTCGAAGAATGTATATCTCTTGCTCATTTTTTTTTTAGAAAAGAAAAGATAATAGATGTGCACATAACATACGTACAAATACATACAACCTAAATTCTTTCTTGAATTTTTTTTTTTTTTTATGTATTAAAAAGAATTCCTTAGATGCTGATAGACATATTTTAAGAGGAAAAAATTAATGTGTCAATCCGATTTATATTCAATAGATCTGGCAAAAATAAATCTATATCTATGGGTACTCGTTGATGAACCAAAAAAAAATTGAGTATTATATTTAAAAAAAATATTCAAAAAATTATAGGTAAAAAAAAAATGAGTATTATATCTAAAAAAAAATATTCAAAAAATTATAGGTATTTTTGAATATGAACCTGTGGATCCATGGGTGATGATCCGACCTGTGAATACCTATAAATACACTGTGTATCCAACTTTTTATTTTTTATTTTTTTTCTTTTTAGTTTTTAAACTTTCTAATTATAATTTTTAATATTTTATTTGCTTAAAACTTAAAAGCCCTAGTTTTATCTTTCTCTTTTCAATTTCACCATAACTATTACTTTTCGTATGTGACTATTGCTTTTTCTATTCTATTCTTATACAATTTTCTCTTTTTTATTTGCTAAGACCTTAAAATCTTTAATTTTTTTCCTTTTTTCTATTCTCTCTTTTAAGTAAGTAATTACTTTATTTATTTTTAAGATTTTTATATGTCAGTACTGATTGAATGGTTTTATATTTCTCCATAGTCCACACCAATTTTTAATTTGTAACTCATCAAGTACGTGATTATAATATACATAAGTGTAATCATAAATTGAATATAAACTCGTAGGTGTATGTAAAAATTATCAAAAAAAGAATTCAAAATTTTTCAGATTCATTTAAATCTGAACCCGTAAACCCACAGATTCAATGACCTGTAAGCCGTATATCCTACCCGACCCATTTATCAGGTCTAATAGTCAAACATCTTCTATTTGGTTGATAAGTTGTGTTTGTTTAATATAATCGCATTATATATGTCATAATTAATGTTGTTTATATATGCATATATAGAATATGGAAGATGAGTCAGCTGTTGAACAAGCTCTCTTTTTTTCTTTTAACGATGATCACTTGCTTAACAATCAAAATTTCCAAGCCTCTCCGATTGAAATTGTTGGGGATTTTTCAAATGTAAGTTTTTAAATATCAATTAAGAACTAATTACGTATATTATTAATTTAATTATTCTTAAATTACCCAAATAAAATTAAGATTCTATATATATATATATATAACAGGAGTTTCAGTTTGAGGGAGAGCTAGGATCATCATGTGGAAGCAATGAGCTTATAATGAATCAAGAAAATAATAATATCAAGGAGAACCTTACAGTTTCTACGAATTTCAATGGAGAACTTCTGGAACTAGCAGAAGATAATATTGCTTCATTAATGGAGACACCACAAAATATATGGGATAATGGGATGGGAATTATTTCACCATGGATGAACCAAGACCAACCTCATTCTATGCCTTTGATCACTCCATTAACGGATACAGATACAAAGCACCTTTATAATTTTATATCGTAATTCTGGAGAACCCTCAAAATTAAAATGTCGATATTTTATAATTTGTGATTTATGCTTATAAATTAATATATATTAATTTCAAATTACTATATCAATTTTTTTTTTCTGTTTTTTTTTAGGTCTCAACAGCTATCAAATCAACTACAACTTAATGACGAAGTCCCTGCAATGAAAAATGTGTTTGAGCCTCAATTTAATAACTACTCTATGCCAATAGTTGGGCCTTCTATTCATCCAGGGTATTAATTAATTTAATTAACCTAAAAACTACACTTTTTTTAATACTGGATATTATGTAATTAACATGGAAACTTTTTACAATAAAAAAAAAATGAATGATTAGAGAAAAGAGAGGCAGTGTTTATTATTACACAGTTAATATATATACTACTACTTACCAAAATTGTTTTTTCCCTGTTTCTTGGAACTCAGGTTCGAACAGTTAGACGACGGTTATCATCATCAGCAAATTAGTCCAGTCCAGACAAGGCATAGCATTTTTGATCTGCAAAATTGTAATAATTCCAGGTAGCAGCCACTTATACTAATCACTTATTACATTTTAGTGTTATGAAATCATATAGCTTTAATCTTGAAGATTAACTTAATTAATAAGTGGGTTTACTGGAATGAAAAAAAAAAATAATGACAACAATTTTTTAGTCAGTTGACCTTATTATTATTTCTAATTAGGGAAATGTATAATGAATTACAGGGCCATCAAAAGTTCTGTTTATGATCCATTGTTTGAGGGGATTGGTCTACCTATTGATCCTCATCTGCGAATGTTTGCTTTGCGTTATTGATCATCAAAGAGCTGTGGACATTTTGAAAGTAGTTAATCAAATTAGATGTTCTATAGATGGAATTTTTTCTCAACAATTTCTAGTGGATTGTTATTAATTTCTATTTTCTAGATTGATGCTTTCAGTTCAGACTAAGAATACAGAGTTTTACCTTAATTTAAGAAATGTGAATTCTAAATTTATACGAGTTAAATATTTTTTTTAAAATAAAATATTTCAAGAAAAATTATTTTAATTATTAATAATTAATATAAATTTGAGAGAACCAACTTTAAAAATTAATCAAAGCAAAGAAATAAATTTAGTATATAATATGATAATAATTGTGTATAGGCTGATTTTGATATCATACAGGTTGTATATGAGTTCATTTACACTCTAATACTATATTGATAATTGATTTAAATTTGAAAGAACTAATTTTATAAAATAATTATTAAGATTAAAAAGTTAATTTTTATACTAATTTTATAAAATAATTATTAAGATGAAAAAGTTAGTTTTATATTAATCACACAATATTTATATTTTATTAATGTGAGAAAAATGTGAAATTTTTCATAAATATTTTATTCTAAAAAGGAAAAACAAAAGAAAAAAAAAGGGACATTTGGCGTAAGAATGTTGAACAAATGGTTGTGTTTGTTAGCAAGGAAGCCAAATTTCAAGATTTTGACATTTTCTTCCTCCCCATGCAATAAAAAGTCTTAAATCGATTCAGCAGCCAATAACTAAAACGATATCATTTTTATGGCAACAAAAGTATGTAAACTACTATTTTTTGACGCATAGCCTCTCTTTACTTTACAGAGCCATAAAAACAGCAGCACATATATGGTATGGAACAAACTTGTGCTTAACAAGTTCACAATCACAATAATAACATATTGTGAACCTCATTAGGCTTCACCAAATTTTACATTAAAAAAAAAAATATCAATCAACAGCTGATAATGCTTGCATCTATGGCTGCTCAGCCGGCATTTATGCAACAAGAACACCAAAATCAATCAACAGCTATCGTGACCATTTAATTTAGTAGCATTGCTTGCATCTATAGCTTCACCAACTGTGAGAAAAACCCTCCTCCTCCCAATTCTATCCAAAAATTTAGCTACCTTTAGTTTGTGAATCACTTGCCATCTTGGGTTGGCTATTACTAACTGTGACAATAAAAAAAATGACCATATTTTTTATATTATGATACAAGAAATCAAAATTAGAGGAAATGTTACAATTTTTTTTTTTAGTGAAAGTGATATTCTTACCTCTGTTTCATGTGAAAGCAACTTCTTGTGCAGCTCTTCTAGTGCAAGAATTCCAGCAGTGTCGATGTTTGTTACATCTGCAATTCGACATGAAAAATTAATCAGTCACTGAGATCAATATCTGATTATTTGTTTTTGTATTTCAATTTCTTTTGGCGTAGCATAACTTACTAGATATGTCAAGAACTACTACTTGAACTCTTTCCTTTGTATCTTCTTCAATTTCATTTTTTTCTTCTGTCACCCACCTCATTATTCTAAAACATAATAACATTGAATTGATTATTAAAAAGTAAATTAATTAGCTTGTTTACTTGTTTATTTCAACTCCAGACCACATACCTTTCTCTTATAAAATTGGCATTTGCAAAGCAAAGCAAAGCAGAATTTATGCGGACTACTAAAATGCCAGGAGTTTTAATGGCCATGGGATATTGATTAATGCCACCATATGTTTCTGTTCTTGGAAGTCTTCCAAGTTCTTCTATGCCAGGTCTAATGGAGTTTAGCAATATCTTCGCGAACGAAATGGTTAACTACATTAATTAATTCATCATCAGCATCAAATATGCAAACTGCTATTTTTTTGGGGGGGCTTAATTAGGCTCATGGGATTGAAACTTGTAATCTTGCAGAGAAAACTATGCAGACTATAATTGAGAGTAGATATTTAACTCTTTTAAGTCCTACCACACCCATTAAGCAAGTGGTAGGTATAAAGCTATGAAAATGAGGAAAAACATATTGTTGACTAGATCTTTTAAGTCAACAGGTCTAAAAGATGTGAGCACCCACTGACTAAAACCTAACTTTGCTGAATTATCAAGTTCAATTATAGGCTGGAACCCACGAGGAGTCGCAAGATTATTGATTGAATACTTCCAAATTGAGCTTGGAATATCTGAAAATAATTTGGCATAAAACCTAGTACAAGTTGTTCTTGATTGGGTTTATTGAAAATACTAATGCAATCCTTGCAAAGAATGAAGAAAATTATGGGATTTTACCGCAGCTAGAAGACCGATTTCCACTGAAGCAAACAGAACACCAAAGAAAGCACCAATGCAGGCAATGAAGTCTAATTTATCAACCTTCCAAATGTGGTAAGCTTCATGTATGTCAATTAGTCCAGGAAGGGCAGATAGAATGATTGAAGCTAGGATAGCAATGGGAGTGTAGTACAAGAGCCTAGTGAACAATTCCAGTGATAATAACACAGTAATAGCCATTACTATATTTGATACTACAGTTTCGCATCCAGCACTGAAATTCACTGCCGTTCTTGAGAATGAACCTGCAAAAATATACCAAAGCCAATTGAAAAATAATATTTCGTCAGTGGTCAAGTGTATGTCTTTTAGTAAAAGAGATTAGAGGTTCAAACGCTGATAGTCCCCTTTAAAAATAAAAAAATAAAAAACTCACCAGTTGCCACATAGCAGGAAGTTAGAGATCCTGCAATGTTCATGAAGCCCATGGCTACCATTTCTTTGTTACCATCCAGGTGATAGCCTTTTACGGATGCAAAAGACCGACCAACAGCAATGGCTTCCTGACAGAAATGTTCAAATTATATTATTAAACTTACCTGACAAAGTTAATAAAAGGGTTTTGATCAATTTTGCATACTCACTGTAAGAGCAATAATGGCAGAAATAAGGCCAATTTTGGCTGCTTGTCCGACATGTGGACCATTGAATTGTAACTCATGGACTGAACTTGGATTCAATCCTCCTTTAATGTGTTTTACAATATTGACTCCATGTTTATCAGCTTTTGTCAAGAAAACTATCAAAGTGGATAACATTACTGATATAAGAGGAGCAATGGCTGGAAACCAGAAGAGCTTCTTGTTTCTCCTGCCCTGCAAAATTGGAACCAGAAATCAATAAGATTAATTGATGAAATAGTGACGGAAAAAAATGATTTGCCTAAATGTGAAAATGGAGATTAAAGTTTAAATTACTCACAATAAACCTGGCAATTAGAAGGAAGATAAGGAATGAACAACCAAGAACAAAATTCAGGGGGCACCACTGCCATTAAAGAGAATACTGTCAAAAATTTGTATAATTTTCAAGATAACTAATTTACTAGCAGAAGCAACTCACTGGATGGTTGATTGATGTGAAAACAGAGTCCAAAACAGAGACTACATCAGTTTTATTAGTGAAATGAGTAATCCCAAGTAATCCTTTTAGTTGTTGAAGACCAATAACAATGGCTGCACCTCCCATGAATCCAACAATGGCAGCATGGGAAAGAAAATCCACAAGAAATCCCAACCTGCTCAGATATAATACTCTCAATTAGTAACTAAAGAATAACAATCAGCAATAAAGGATTAAATTTTTAGTCAATAGAGTACCTAAATAATCCAAATGCACCTTGGAAGAGTCCAGCAAAAAAAGTAACTGTAAAAACCAATTTTCTGTAAGCAACAGGGTCAGTTGCAGGATCTTCAACCTTCTGAATCAGTGAAGAGAGCAGCATTGAAACCACAGCTACAGGTCCAATGGCAATTTCTCTTGAACTCCCCATTAGAGAATAAATCAGAGGAGGAACTACACTGGTATCTAGATCCAAGAAATTCAAAGAAATATATAAATTTATAATGGGTACTAAAAATAATTTTTTGTGACAATAATTAACTTAATTCAGCAACTTACATAGGCCATACTGAGGATCAAGTTTTGCTAAATTAGCATACCCAATACTCTGCACAAAATTGCAAGACAGAATTTAAGAAAAAAAAAAACCATTAATTCTGATTAATTAACAAATAAATATAATACCTGAGGAATGCTAAGACTTGCAAGTGTTAAACCTGCCATTAAGTCATTTTTAAACTTGGATAATCCGTAACCTTTACCCCATTTAATGATTGGAAAAAGGGTTTGCAAGAATGAAATGACAGCAGGTTTCTGGTTTGAAGAATTAGCGTGTCTACTGGAGAAGATAAGTTGTTTGATTGAACCAATGAGTTCTTGAAAAAGAGGTGGTGGATCAGGAGAATTGAGAACCCACCGAGTCCTCTCAAGCCTACTAGCATCATCAAGATCAAGTTGTTGCAGCTCCTCTGTTCTCAAGGTTTCAGTTGGCGGTGAAGCCATTGTTGAAGTGGTTGGGTGAACTCCGTGAACTGAGCTTAATTATGTTTGTGCGTGTATACTTATAAGATTACTTATATACCATTGCCTACATAGCCAGAAATGGTAAAATTATAAATGTTGGAGTGAAATTGTTGGAAAGATATCTTCGTTCATAAACAGAATAATTTCAATTATTAAATCACTTCTCTCTACTTCACTCAAATTGGGAATTTAATTTATTTCATGTCCTTAATGAATTGTAATATTAGTTTCTTTCCGATATTACAACTTATTTATAATCTGTCTTATATATAATATTTCAATAACAAGAATATTACAACACTAATTGAAAAAAAATTAACTACTTCAATAAAAGTATACGAATTAATTTAAAAATAAGTTCAATACAAAAAAAAATAGAAATTCCAACATAATAATAATAATAATATTAATAGAATAGATTATTTATGATTTTGCTCACAATGTAAAGAAAAAATTCGAAAATTAACATGTAATATCAACTCTTAACAAAAATAAATAATGAAATAATGAAATCATTAAAATAAACTCTTTGTAAAATTAAATAAATAAACAATGAAATCATTACAATATGGATTTTTATTCTCATTATATGCACAAGCATTATCTATCTTTTTTTTTTTTTTTTAATAACCATTATCTATCTCTTGTTCTTTCTTGTATATGTGCTTTTTTATTTTTTTTAAGAAAAACTTGAGTAATTTACAATACCCATGTGTCCATATCTACAAATAAATTATTTATACAATTGAAAAAATATAAATATTTTTTTTATTCTATATGTTGTTATCACATCCAATAGATGTTTATATTAAATATAAACAAAATCTTGTGAATTAATAGTCTAATCATGAAAATTAACTCTACTTTGATCAAATATTAATTTTTAATTAAAACTTCTTTTGAAGATACATGAACATGAATCATAGTCCTATTGCATTGTAACTTTTTAATGGTATTTATTTGTGAAGAAAATGTTTGAATTCTTACTTAAAATTTTGTATTTTTACACAAAGTATATGTTTTAATTTAATAAGATTTCAAGCTTTGAATCTCTTTTTTTTTTTTAAATAAAAAAAATTAGAATGTAGATGAATTACATAATTTACATTGACCCTAATTTTAGTTTTAAAATTGTAATTAAGAAACCAAAAAAACGTAGACAATTATCTGCTAATGCATTAAAACCTAAAGAAGCAAAGCAAGTAAGCGCTCACCTAGAATGAAATTTGCCGGTTTGTATTTGGTGTCTTTACCTAATACATGGCATACATTTGTTAACACTGACATAATCAAAACTAATTGTACAACTTTTGATCAGCCTATCATCTAAATTCAATTTTTTATATAATTTTTATATCATTTAAAATAAAATTTTTAAAAATATTTTTATCTATATAAAAAATTTTAATTTTTAATACACTCAAATTTGCTTTACAGTCTCTAACTACTTTTGTTTAAATAAGATTAAATTTCACTATTATTGCTCAATTAATTCTCAACATACGTTGATAGTCATGAAATTATATTCCTCCTTCTTCTTGCTTGCTTTTGATTTTGAAAGATTACGTCAATCTGTGCAATAATTGATTAGCCAAATCCAGGGTAGGCAAGATCCCCTCAATATGCAAGTGCTAAAATAATAATATCCCTATAAAAAATTTCTAAAATTTTAATAAAGAGAGATAAAATTAAAAACAAATTAAATATGTGGAAGGCAGCAGTTCCCAAAATTAATTTTGGGTTGATTTAAAAAAAAAATAAAATTATTATTTAACTTCTAAAATTTATATAAATTAATAAAGTGATTCTTATACTTGAAAAATTTATTATATAATTTTTATTTTTTGATTTCACGTGTGAATTAATTTTTTTTGTCTATTTTTATCATTAAATACTTATAAAATGATTAAAATATCATTCACTTAGCATTAAATTTTTTAAATCAGTCACATTAAAATAAGAATCATTTCGTTAATTTTAATAAATATCAGTATCTAAATAGTAATTAATTTTTAAACTTCTAATTATTTAATATGAATTTTTTAAATTCAAATTTTTATAGGAATTTTTAAAATTATGAATTTATATGTAAAGAAAATGAAAGATATAGGTTATGAGTTTTATTTTAAAATAATACTCTTAATTTAAAAGAAAATAAAAGAAGAATATTTTAGATATAAAAATTATTTTTTTATTTTTAATTTTTTTAACTAAATTTATAAAAAATTAAATAAAATAATTTATTTATATGACGAAATCAAAAAATAATGAGTTTTTTCAAATAAATAGATTATTTTATTAATTTCGATAAATATTATGGATTAAATAATAATTAATTTTTAAAAAAAATATTATAATAATAATTTTGTGTGACCTGAAAAAATATGCTAGGCATTCCTACGAGCACAAATCATTTTTTTCTTTTTTTAAAGAATTCAATGGATATAACAGGAAACTATTAGATGGACAGAAACTTTTCGTACTGAATGACTTTGATTTCTCATATTAAACGCACCACCATTATTATTGCTTTTGATTTTTCATGGTTATTCCTATATTATTGCAAATAATACATTACGTTGAATGAGTAAAGTACTCGTCAAATTATCTGCCCTATGAGTTAAGGTAAAATCAAAATACTCAAAATAAAGATAAAGTATTAATATTGATAGGTATTAAGTTTATAATAATTTAAATTTTATCACATAAAATGACATAAATTATTTAAATTATATTATTTTTTTATTATTAGTCATTCACAAAATAATCTAAATTATTTAAATTAGGTTACTTTTCACATTTAATTATATATTTAACAATTTTATCAAGTGACATATTTATTCTTATTCAATTTTATATATAACACTCTCTTCAAATGATATACTCAATTATATATTTAATATTCATCTTCAAATAACAATAAAATAAAATAATTGAATTAAATTCAATTAATATTTGACAACATTATAATATTCTCTTTCTAGATTGTCTGAGAACATAATTTATATGTTACGGATTCAAATTTTAATTTCAGTTCATATAATTTTATGTGCCTAATAGTTAAAATAAAATTTAAGAAGTAGTATTGACATGTATTAGGCTTATAATAAATTAAATTTTATAATATAAAATAATTTAAATTATTTAGATTGAATTATTTTTTTTAATAAATTATTTATATTTTTTATTATTAATTAATATAGAACAAACCACACATTCAATTACATATTTAACAAATTTAAATCTCTCAAATAATTTAAATTTTTATTAAAAGTTAATAAAAATTACAGTGTTTGGCTTAATAATATTAAAATCTTTTTGAAGCAAGTAAAATTGGTTGAGGGGGTTCTTGTATATTTTTACATAGTAGCTCCTCATATGTCTCATTTTAGCTATTTAAAAAATTTTATAAAATTTTTTAAATATTATATTTTGATAGTGTTTGATATAATGAATTTATTGATATATTTTTTATGCTAAACAAAAAATATTTGAATAGTTAAAAATGCATTATAAATGCGTTAAATCTAAACCGTTAAATATAATATATAAAATTTATAATGCATTTTAAACTATTTAAATAATTTTTTTTTAACATAAAAAATATATCAATAGATTTATTATATCAAATATTATCAAAATATAATTTTTAAAAAATTTTATAAAATTTTTTAAATAGTTAAAACGATACGGCCGAACCCAATAAAATTTAAGTTAGGTCTTAATTAAAAGTTAATAAATTGGAAAAAAAAGAACTAAAACTAGAAATAAAAATCATGTGTTGACTTTGGGTGACTGACTAAATCCTTATCCCAATACTATTGGTAATGATCAAAGGTATAATGCTTTCTGTCCTCTCCATCACATCCATCATCGAGTTGAAGGGAGCATTTAATGGAAATGATGATAACTAGTGAAAATTAAAATATTGCATATCCCTTCAACTCTTAATTGATATTTGAATTTAGAATCTGATTTTACAAAAATGTCATTGAAAAATTAATTTGAAATTAATTATTTTAAAATTTTTATAATTAAAAATTAATTTACTTAAAATAATTATTAATGACTTTTAATTAATATTTTTGATATAATTTTTTATAATAACATTTCAAATATCAATAAAATTAAAATTAAACATCATAACATTGAGAAAGTTAGTTATGTTCCAATATTAGTGTTTGGAAATTCAATAGTAGAATAATGGCTCTGACCACTCATTTAAAACTACTCTAAATTATTAGACTCCCAGAAAGACATAAATGTCTAGCAAGTGAGAGGACAAACAGAAAAAGGAGAGGTAGCTAGCACAGTAATGTGTTTTGTCTTAGGGAAAAAGCACAAGGTAGCTAGCTAGTGTCTCTCTTTGCCCCCCAACTCATAAGTGAAAATGAGAGGGAATATAAATTGTATGGAGGCCACTCCAGTTTTTTTTTTTTTTTTAAATCATTATATTAAATTCCGACTAAATTCATATTCGGACATAAATAAATTTATAATAACATAAAACTCTTCTAAGTTTATTTTTTTTATTTATATTATTCAAACTCGCGATTTTATTTAAAAAATATCATACTACTAATCACATGAACTTAATTTTTCTATTTTAAATTTTTTGTAAATTAATTTAACTTGACTAAAATTTAAATTTAAAACCTTTTAGTTTCAAAAGGACTTCATAGTCATTGAATAAAATACTGGTTAATTAATTATGGTCGCCTTTTGATTTCTATCAAACAATGTACTGAGAAACAATCAATTCTCATTCTCATTTTCTAGTGCTTTCTGTGCTCCAATAAGTAACAAATAAAAGCCATGCACTACAACCATTCCCTTCATACAACTTTTAAGGCCGACCCACTATCTTAGATTCCAAAAAATTTCATTTTTTTGACCCAATAGATATCTTCTTGATCAATTCCCTTACCCTTAAAATCTTTTGTCGCTGTCATTTTGAAAAGCTAGCTTTTGCAAATGGGGGGAAAGTGGAAAGTTTTTCGACTTGCTGAATGGGTCATTATTTTATTAATGGGGAATATATATATATATATATATATATATATATAGTTTCATAGAAATTCATTATTGAAAGCAAATTAAAAGAAATATATATAATAAAATTATATTTATCATTATTTTTTTAAAGTAAATCAAAACAAAAAAGAAAAATATTAAAATTTAAAGATATATTTCGTAATATATTTTATAATATTATAAGTTAAAAGTCTATAGATATTTAAAGAGTAAATATAATTATAGAAAGTGAATTAACATATACAGAAATTAAATATACATAAATACAGAGAAAGAATGATAAGTATACCATAAAATTCATGCGACTCGCCACATATAAATAAAACATATATTATTGTAAAGGAGAATATGCTACATTACTCCACTCTACACATAGCAAAGCAAATTTCTCTCTCTCTCTCTTTTCCATTTTTGACTGGCTTGCAACATGCAATATATCCAACCTATCATTTTTTTTTCCTTCTTTTATATATATATATATATATATATATTAAGCTTTAAGAAATTTATTAGTTTTGCAAATTTTATTATATAGTTTTTTGTGGTGGTAGTCAGATGTAGTTTTTATGTAAGCATTAAATCATTTTTATTTAAATAGTTGAATTTTATAAACTCAAGAATTAAAGTGTTTGATTTAGGGGAAAAAAAAACATAGGCCAAAAAATATTTTCTATTTTCATTTTCTAGTTTTCTTCTCCATTTTCTGTTTTTCAATTTTTTATTTTCTATATATATATTTTATCATATTTTATATTAAAAAATATTATAATTAAATACAACTTCTATATTTAACAAATTTTATATTTTTATTTTTTAGCAAATTTTTAAAAAATATTTAATTTATTGAATATTAAAATTTGAATTTTTTTAATAGTGTAACAAATATTATATTTTAAAATTTATTTACATATATATATACATAAAAGTTTTAATTATGTGACATGTTAAAATATTAAGTATACAGGATGAAAAACAGAGAAAGAGATTGGAAAACCCGACGAGGGACACCCAATTAACCCAACAACTATCTGAGATGGGCTCGGTAAAATTGTCCAACCCGAGTCCTATATTTTGTGAAAACAGCATTTTTAATGGGCTCAGGCCCGGAAAAGGATTAAAAATAATACTTTATAAGAACTTCTTGGAATAAATAAACAAATTTGAAAATACAAATTATTTTAAAATTTATATTTTAATTCTATTAAAATGGATAAATATACTTATTACAATAATACTATGAGCGATAATGAGATTTGGTGTCCGAGTCAATACATATACTCATCATTTTGAGTAGGATCATTTTGAATTACTAGCGATTCAAGTCATATATCAATTTAATTATCTTAAAAAGTAAATTTGTTAGCTTTAAGGCTTAGATTAATTGTATATCAGTTTAGCAGTAGCGGTCATTTATCAGCCATTGACAGTTAATAATTAGCTGTTAGGAGTTGATAATTAGCGATTAAATATTTAAATATTAATGGTTAAAAAAAAATTCTGACATTTAATATTTCAATTATAATTTTAAATTATTAATTATTAAATTTTAAAACATTATTTTAAATTTAAATTTATCAAATATCTTATATTAACAGTTAAAAAACTATAAGTTAAAAGGTATTTTTCATCATTAATCCAAACAAACACTTAATTAATTTTTAATTTTTGTTTCTTTTTATATTTTATTATTATTATAAAACTTTTAATTTTATAGAAATATTTTTTATATTTTTATATTTTAAAAAATATATGATATTAAAAATTATATATATACATACATATAATTTTACATAAAAAATATTTATTTTTATATGTTATAAAATAAATTTTCTTTCAAAATTCATATTTTGTTTAACTTTTTTTTAAAGATTTTTTTTTTATTATCAAGAAAGTTAATTAATGAAATAAAAAATAAAATATTAATACCTCTCAATATATTTTGAAAATAATATAATAATCTCAAAAATATATTTTTTTATAACCACATGCTTTTTAATTATTTACTTGATATTTTAATCCTATAATTTATTTGATTTATAAAGAAAAATATATGATTTATTAAAACATTTTAATAAAATATATATTTTTAATGACCACAATTTAATTTTTTTTTTTAAATAAAATGCTTATAAGATCCTAATTTTAAAATTTATTTTATAAACTATCTTTCTTAGAAAAAATATATTTGTTCAGAAAAATATAAAAAATTTAAAAATTATAAATTATAAAATAAATAAAAAATATATTTTTATTATCATATTTTTTAAAAAATATAAATGTAAATATCATTTTTATGAAATAAAAAAAAAAGTAAATGTAATTTTTTTAGTTCATAAATTTTTTTTCTTATGAAAACTAAAAAAGATTTTTTTATTTAAATTTTTTTATATATATGTGAATTAAAAATAATAACAATGAAATATAAACATAAATAAAAATTAAGCATTTTTCTTATGGAAGTTATGCTAAGTAATATAATAAGGATATTATAATTAAATTCAATAATAAAAGAGTTAATTACATAACTAAAATTTAATATAATATATATAAATAAACATAAATACAACAAAAATTTCCATAATAACCAATTAATATGAACAATATATATGGTTCAAAAATTAATAAATAAATAAAACATAATAATTGAATAAAAAACATCAAATTAGTTATCGATTCTCATTTTCAATGTTAATTGCCGTCCGCACAAATGTTACTTATCTATTCTCATTTTCAATGGTATCCAAATTAATGACACGCCATTTTCATTAATCTATTACCTTTTTTTTATTCTTTTAAGCAACAAATCTATTACGCGTGTGTGTATATATATATAAATTGGAACACAGAGAAAGTTTTGAAACTCTCTATATGATTTATTTTATTTTATAAATTTTAAATATTTAAAGATAATTAAAAATAAGTATTAAGTAATTAATATGAATATTTAAGAATTCTTTAAATTTTTTATTTTTGCATATAATAATTTTATTTGAATAAATTATAAAATAATAAATAATAATATAAAAAATAAGTAGTATAATATAGTATTTTTAATACATTATAATATAATTATTTTCAATATAATCTTTTTTTTTTCATTGAATATATTATGATTTATAATTTGAATTTTTATATTAATATATAAAAATAAAAATATTGACTAAAAATCTATTATAATTATAATAATTGTTATTATAAAATATATAATAATTTTATATTTAGAATAATATTTATATATTTTTACTGGTGACAGATCTAGCCTCCTCCTGCTTTCTGGGCGCGAAATTATACTTGTTTATATGTATAGCTAGTCAAACCTTATCTAAAATCAATTTCACAATAATTACTCAAAACAGCTGTATGAATTTTGTATATTTTTATACAGTAATTTTTAATATTATTTATTTTAGATATTTAAAAAATTTTATAAAATTTTTAAAAAATTATATTTTGATAGTGTTTGATATAATGAATTTATTGATATATTTTTTATACTAAACAAAAATCATTTGGACAGCTAAAAATACATTAGAAATTTTATATATTATATTTAACGGTCTAAATTTAACGCATTTATAATATATTTTTAGCTGTCCAAATAATTTTTGTTTAATATAAAAAATACATCAATAGATTTATTACATCAAATACTATCAAAATATAATTTTTTAAAAATTTTTAAGTAGTTAAAATGAAACATATCAAAAACTATTATATAAAAACATACAGCAATCCCCCTCAATCCCAAGGGAAACTGTAATCAGTGACCTCACTATTTAATTAAATGCATAATCACATTGATGAAACAATAGTATATTATAAACTAGTATTAGTAATAAATAGTGTCACTAATTAAGGCAATAAAAACATTTAACAAGTAGATTGATAGGTGTTTTTCATTACATTTTATAGAATAAAAACAACTTTAAAAAATATATATATATCCGTCCAGGAAAATGGATAAGATTCCTTTCTTATTTTTTATACAATAGTTTATATATATATATATATATATATATATATATATATATATATATATATATATATATATATATATATTTTATGAATTAAGATATTTGATAAACATGAGCTATAATATTTTTATAATCATATCACTAATTCAGAATAAATGATTGAAATTTTATTATTTTATAAATAAGAACTCATTTAATAAAAATTTAAAATTAATTTCTAATAAAATTTTAACCATTTACTATCAAATCAACCATTAAGATTGTGCAAAATGATAAGTTATATTTATATAAATATAAGAGGATTCTAATTTTTTCTTATACATTAATTGTAGTTATTAAATATATTCTTATCCATGCAATATAATTTCAACAGTGACAGTTGGTCTCTTATTTTGGATATGAAGGAGCATTTGGATCAGGAATGGGAAGTTCGGCTCATTCACTGCTATAAAGAAGGAAATATGTGTGTGCATTAGATGGCAAATAATTAAGGCTCATTTGATCGATATAGGAATTCGTTATCCTATGCTAGCCCAAATGGTATATTCCTATAGCTAATTCAATTTAAATTATGAAAAAACAATCCTATTACCAATTATGTAAGAAACTAAGAATTTAAAGAATTTGTGGCTGTCACACCAGTAAATTCCTACTTTTCTTTTTCTTTACTTGTGATTTCTGATATTACTTAAATTTCTACTTTAATTTACTTCTAGATTGTCTTCTTTTTCTTTTGTTCTTTGTTTCCACTTTCTATATTCCATTCTTGACAATAAATGATCACATAATATTAATATTTCCTTGTCAAATATTGATCAAAGGATGTTGAATTGTGTGTGATATAATTAAAGATAATATATAAAATAAGCATTAATTATTAACACAATTCTGATATTTTATTTTTCTGCCTTACTTTCATTCTTCTCGATTAGTGAGACTATGTTTATTTTGATGGAAATAGAGATAAAAGGAAAGAAAAATGAGAAATAAATATTAAATATTTTTATTTATTTTATTAACTAGAAAGGAAGAGAAAATAAATGAAATGAAAGGAAATTATATTTCCTCATTTAACTTTTAAAAAAATAAAAATTTATCTCTATTTTAAAGAAAAATTTGAAGTTAAAAAGAATAAGAAATAAAAATAACAAAAATATATATTTTTTTTATTCCTTATTACTTCTCTTTTATAAGATTTAATTGGAAAAATTTTTACCATTTTCTTCATTATAAAAATAAGAAATCCAAACAATATAAAAAAATTTAAATTTATTTTATTTTATTTTTTCATTTATCCTATATAATTAGTGCATCAAACATCGGTAAAGCTGGATGAAATTTGTAAAAATTAACCATGTTTGATTGTTTTTTCTACTTATTATAAGTCCAATTAAGTCATAATACTTTTTTTTTTTTAAATCATCCCAATTTAATAGTAACGACAGACTTGGTAGGATTAATAAGGAATATAATTTTTTGGGATAAGGTACAATTTTGACCCTGTCGTTTAGTTTTAGAAGCACATTAGTATTTAATGTTTTTCGAGGTATAATTTTGACCATAACGTTATTAAAATCTATGATCCCGACCCTTTGACCGTTGACTTTTCTCACTGGGCTCCACAAGGATTAAAAAAGTATTTGGCAAATTATAATTTAGTCCCTAAAATTTTATTTATTTATAAAAAAGTATTTTTTTAAATTAAAAATATAAAAAAATAAAATAAATTAATAACTAAATAAAAATTAATTATTTTATTTATTTAAAATTAAAAAAAAATA